>CAVNYN010268952.1:0-67363 GCA_963692815.1 Nyctanthes arbor-tristis
CCCCCCCCCCCCCCCCCCCCCCCCCCCCCCCCCCCCCCCCCCCCCCCCCCCCCCCCCCCCCCCCCCCCCCCCCCCCCCCCCCCCCCCCCCCCCCCCAAGACACGCTCTAAAGCTACATGTCAGAATAATTTCGCAGCATAGAATATGCAGTCACGCAGCTGATCTATGATGACATGGAGTTTCTCACATGCTCTTGCAGAGTCAGGTTCTTAAAGACAATCTGTGTGTGTTTGTGTGTTATCATCAGATAAAAGGGCTGGTTGATTCCCATTATATTGAGGAATCACAATGAGATAAATGAGAAGGTGGAGATTTGATATAAGTTTAAAATGTGTGCTAACTGGGTAGTTGCCAAATCAGTGTTGAGCAAGGTTATAGTGAGAATCAAACAATCCTAAATTCTTTATAAATTTTGAAAAAAAAGTTTCTTAGGGAAAGAAATTAAGAAAAGGGCAACAGTCAGTGAAATGCACAAGGTGCATTTGGGCGATAGAATGCTGCACTTATTTTGACAACTTAATCATTCGAGTGGCAGAGGCTTGAACTTACCTTGAGATGGTAATTTCATAGGGAAATGAAATGCCCTCCAAATTTGGTATTTGGGGGACGTGATCCTTCTTCTCATTTACAAATTTAATTACTTGAAACAAAACATCACGAAGAGATGCTTCTAGTGCTGCACGCCGAGCACCTCTTGCCTCCACTGCAGTATTTAAATTATTCAAAGAGAAAGAACAACATTTTTTTTACACAAACTATTATAATAATTAAGAATGCATAAATTAGCACAGAATGGCCTATACCTCCTGGATCAACTACTACTTTGGAATGATGAGACTTGCTAGATGGTGTTTTAGGGTGGTGCATCACATTCAAATTTATATACCACTGTTCCCAGTAGAGGCGTTCAACTTTATTGGTGAACCACGTGGCCTGTTTGTTTTTCACTTCATAGAAGGACAAACATATCTGCAATTTAACAAGCCAATTTATGCATCTTGTATAGAACACATCTCAATGGTGATAAGATATGAGTAATGATCTAACACCAGATGTCTGGCATCATAGATGCTTATGTGGTGCCCGACACGTGTCATTTGGCACACCTCTGACACGCCACATAAGCATCTGACGGCATTATACTGCCATACATCAGGCATTGGATCATTTTTGGATAAGATATCTAACCAGATAATGCAAATATAAATATGTAATGTAGAATTCGCTAAGAAATCAGACTTCTAATATACAATCCATGTGAAGCACAAAATATTTGTCAAAGACTCAAAGGAAACAATCTGATATCATTTCACAAACAAACTATGATAGGATGCAAGAGTCAACCAAGGAGTCAAAATACATCTGCATTCTTAATAATGATGCATTGCAAAAATATCAGTGAAAATTTGCCATAAAATAACAAAGAATAAAAAGTTATATGGAGTTTAAATAAATTACAAATGTCCAACAGGCAACCACGCATACCAAAATTGCATCACTTCTATTCTGAAGAGTATATTAGGAAAGGCATTGAAAGTTTAATGTCATAAGACATTTAGAACAACCAGGAGGGAAGAGGTCATCATCATCACTGAGAAGAACATTTCATGTTTCGTTCCTGACTATAAGGGACAAAAGGGTCCGATCTGGCTCATGTTCAAAGATATCATTGTTAAATCCTACATTAATTTACTAAATTAAACATAAACATATAGGCTTCTAGTTACATTTAGTAAGAAACTAAGGATATTTCTGTTCCCTCTTGCTACAAACTTTAATAGAGTAACTACTTTGACACCACCATACCGCCACAATTAAAAGTCTAAAATCAACCCTCAACATCCCCCCTTCTTTCAGGGAAAAATTAATATGCATAGAAATGAATTTGATAACCAATTGAGCATAGCTTCCAACCCTACCCCCTCTCCATCCAATATATTTAAATAAGCAAATTATGGAATAAGATATGAAAATGACTGGGCCTGTTGACGTTCTTCACAAGTCATTCAGAAGGACGAGAGCAACAAACAAACTGGTACAGCCCTATGCACATAAAACAAGAACAAAATCACCACAGACTCACTTTGTCCTTGAGAAGAAAAGATGAAATGACAGATATATCAATCTTGCAAGCAACCAACCACTGTATCAAGCTAAATTTTTGCTGTTTCATGAGAAAGGAAGCACCTAAAAATTCTGCACCTTTGCCTGATATTAAAAGGCAAAGGTGAACTAGTCAATGGTGACGTGCACCAATATGAAGGAAAAGTTTGGCCTCTCTGGAAGCAAATTCTTCAAAAGGCAAAACAAGAATTTATTAACCTCACGTTAGAATTTGATTTTATTCAAAATTGCCATAGGGAGAGGATACTTCATACACAGTTATATTATCTCTGCTTGGCATAACTTATATCCTTTTGTCTTCCCGTGAACAGAGCAATCAAATAAAAATTCATATATCACATCACATGCATGAATGCCACTCAAATAGGAAATTGAAAAATTACGAACTGTAATGGAGCATATTACAAATCAAAGGAAGTGAAAGCTGAGAACCTGATTCTTTTTATTTGGGTGCTTCTCCACCCTGTCAATGAATTGATCAATCTTCTCATCTATCTTCCTCTCAAGCTCTACATCTCCACATTGAACCTATTCAGTAAATTTTCAAGGTTGCGGACAGAACGGTTAAAAGTAAAAAGTGTATCTTGTTCTAAATTCTAATAACTAATACAGAGAGACACCATTTACTAAGGGAATAACAAACTCTTATAAGCAACAGATCTGCATGACTGCATCCTGTCACTTGGATGTTTGCTTAGTTTATATCAAGTTCATGTACAGTCATAACTGAGCTTGGCAAATAAAAAACAAATATCCACTGTATACAGAAAAGGCAACTATAGACGAAGCACTTCAAGAAAACAGATGTTACTTACATATGTAATCTCAAAAAGCTCCAAATCAACGTCTTTTGGCCGCACCAGACCTAAAGCTCTGTGGAACAGAATTGTATGTAGAATGCCTACACACAAATATTTACTCGTTATTTAGCATCAAGACAAATGATACTACTACCGGGTAAAATTTTTACTTTCTGAGAGTTTCCTATGATAAAAATGGCATGGTGCAGTTACTGGTATGGGGCCAAACACGCAACGATCCCCATTGACAAGAAATTAATCAAGAAGCAAGAACTAGTTTAGCAGAAAAGAGAAAAAAGAAGTTTTATAGCAAAAATAATCACCTGAAAAGCTCAGAATATTTAATCCTTCAATTACTACAAAATCAATATCTCACTAAAGAAATAAACAAACTAAGCACCAAACTTACATCGGAGAACTTCACGTATCTCGAAGTGCTCTACTTCCTGAATATCCCGTGAAATCACAACACAAGCACTTCGATCAGTCGAAAAATATATGCAGACCTAGAATCCACAACAACGAACAAGCAATACAAAATTAGGTTGCTTACTAGTTCTTTCAGTTGGCACTCTTCGCAATTCATAGAGATCGTTGGTATGCAAGGAAGAAAATATGCGATTTAATTCACGAATTATGGACAGCAATTTGATCGAAGAGAAAGGGTGCCAAAATTTTTCCCTGAGATAAGCTTTTTACTTAGGGCTCGTTTGGCTGAGAAGATCAAAATGTGCCAAAATATTGCGTGCACTCTTTCGTCATGCATCCCTATTCATTTTTTTCCCTCATCCATCGCGCTACCTTCAAAAAAAAAAAAATCATCTATTGCATTACAATTTAATAATTTTACTAAAAATCTTTAATATTTTTGTTTACTGTTGAAGTTATATCACCATGGATCATAATTTAACTTATAAATATTTTAGCACATTCAGGATTGATGATAAATTATTTTCAAGTGTTTAATTAGCTTAGTCCTATCAAAAGGAAAATATTTTATCACTTTTTTTGCATTTGTATTTGATCTTTTACTTCTCTGTATGAAAAGTATTTTCATTTCATGGACTCACATTTTTTTACACGATTTTTCAGCTGCCCATTTTTTTTTTCAAAAAAGTTATTTTGATATTCTTCATAATAATTTGTCACTAATTTTTAACTACATGTTATCTAAAAAAAATTATTTTTCACAAATTAATTTTTTTCGTTTATGCACGTAACTTTGTTTAAAATGAAGGGCAGCATTTAGGTCATAAAAATTTCAAGACGATTATATATTTTGCAGAGGACAACTTTTCTATTGAGTCAGATTAAGTTTTGTACATGGAGTTTGACTGTTGATAGAAAATAGCTATGCCACATGTCGTTTATAGAGCACGACTATCAATAGAAAATAGCCACGTTATATTGATAGTTAGACTTTATTTATAGAGTCTTATCTGACTCAATAAAAATCAGTTTGCAGAAGATCTATATGCAAGCGTCTTTTGCCTATATTTGGTCACTTTTAGGCCGGATATACAAAAATGGGGCACTAAAAGAATTGGACTCTACTACTTGGGCCTCTGAATTTTTTTATTTGGGCCTCAGGAGCAATGTCGATGCTTTTGGGCCTTAATAATAATAATAATAATAATAATAGCATGACTCAAGTGAACGATTAATGTACAGTCTTCTTTTACTATTGCTAATACAATTTTCGAAATTTTTATGAGAAAAACGCGGACTCCAAATGTAAATGGATAAGAAATAATCACAAGTGAACTCTCTTGAAACCACTAGTATTTTTTGTGTTTTATAACTGCATATTATAGAAACAGTGTTATTCCCATTAAAAATTTTCAATAAAAATTAATAAACAGTGGTAAATGATCAATCCAAGATGAGAAAATGTTATGCCTGATTAATAGCCCTCCTGAAGAAACTATAAAATTTCATGGAAAAGTTCAAATTGACGGTCCGCCATCACCATTGTTACACATCTTTTCTCATTTTGTCACCTCATTCGATAAGCAGATGGTATTAAAAACTTTCTGCTCCCACATTGCAACAATAATATTTCCCATACGGTCCCTAACTTCAGCTGCATGCATGAAAAAGGCCTCCAAACTCCCTCCACTTTGGTCGAGTAATCATAATGTGAATGCAATTTGATTTTGTCTCTTTTTATAGTCTATGCATTTCTTTGACTCAACCGAATAATTCATCAGTCATCTTGTCCCATCCATATGAAAGTGGGCCTTTTCTGTCATTCTGTTGGACAGGGATGTAATTGCCAACCACCACTAAGGTTTGTCCACATATTTATCGAGCTAACCATGACATGTTTAAAAGGTACTTGGTAAACTCCCTGTTTCAATAGATAATAATGAAATGGAAAGATGTTCATTTACCTCAATTAATAATTTCCGCAATTCGATTGATACAAGACTAGGAATAGGACTATCACAATCGCATGTGAAAAACCTCACAAAGTGTTAGATTTTCATTCTCTGTGCATGGTATAAGCCTGCACCATCTATAATATATATATTTTAAAGAAGAAGTTATCAATAACCATCTAGGACGCACGCATTTCAGCCGGGAGAACTCCGGCCTGCCATACTTGGGATTTGGTAGCTCATTTAGTGATCTATTTATCCCCATATGATGCAGTTTCAGCAAACGTATTCAAGAGAGAGTGCACAAATAAGGTCTTTACTGGAACAGGGACAAGGTATTGACGGGCAAGAAAATGAACAATATTTATAAATTTTTCAAAATTATAAATCTGAAAGAAATAATTGCGCAAAAGAAATTCTACAATTCAAAATGAACATTTTTATGTAACTATTATTGGTTCTTCATGTATACATATTTGGAATGTCTATGATCAATCACATATATAGAGAGATTGTGTACCTCTATTGTGCATTGGCAAGTGGGATTAATTAATTTAATGCCAAAAGTTGGATTTGAAATTCCAACCATCTTAGGTATTATTATTACCAAATCTAACATGGGAAGTAGAAAAAAATTGATCAAGCATATAATCACCAAACTATTTTATAGTCCAATATAAATGACAGTGCACATGCCACCTTTGCCCAGAAATCTGTTGTATTTTCTGGGGGAAGGATATCATTGTCCAGCACCTATTTAGCTTTTGTCAGTAGATTTACAAAGAAACCTCAATTGGAGTTCCCATCACAGGTGTAGTACCACTATTTTACCTTAGCTACCATTAATTTTACTGCGTTGGAAGCTATAATTCTACACCAGGAGCTCATAATTACTACACGATTTGGGAGTTACATAATTTTTCTATAGAGCCAATGCGAGCTCTGTTATGGAGCCCACATCTCTATCACTTTTCTGTCACTTGTATGACTCATCACTTTTTCATCAAATCAAGTGTTGTTATGTAAGCACGCAGACTCTGTAAACGGAACATGCGCATTAACTCTATATAAAATTGGGGGAGTTACTCATTAGATAGAATTAAAGAGTTTGCTCAACAACTAATCACATCTAATATACGGGTTATAATTGGAGTTATCTTTTGAATTTTGAGTATTTAAAAGCAGTTAGTGATTAGAACCGTGTCATTTATGAATGATGAGACAAACACGTCTAGCTTATAATTGGCCTAAGACATAAAATTGAAAAGGAAAATATGTGACAGGGAATCGAGCTCTTCCGATCTTTTGACCGTATGTGTTATTGTGCAAGAGCACAAACTGTACCCTTACGTTAGATAGAGAGAGAAAGAAAGAAAGAAAGAAAGTGAGGGATAGAGGTTTACGGACCCAAGAAAAAGATTGGTTTGCCGCATAAAGAGAGACATTTGTAGGGTCTTCTTTTGCAATCAATGAATACATTCTTCCTGGTGTCACGTTATATAGTACATGTATACATTAGTGAAATGAAATTATGTGTGCACTAATTCTCTGGTTAGAGGGTTCGAAGTCCAGTAATTAATAGCATCTAAATGAGGAAATTCTGAATCAATGATGATAGCACACAAGAAAAAGAAATTTAATTGGTAGAGAAAGGCAGAAAAAAAAAAAGAAAACATAAAATTAAGGGTGAAAAATGGTCCGAAGACGTCCACTAGGACCTTCAAAGATGGACGGCTAACAAGCGACGCATATCTATTCATTCTATTGCCATCTGCAAGATCCATCTAACTAGAGTTCCGTTTTAATGAATATCAGAGTTCATACGTTGTTTAGTTGCTCATTATGAATCTATTTCTATGCATTTATATATATAACTTGGACAAACTACTTTGTGCATGAGAATAAAAACGTACGGCCAGATCATCATTTGCCCTCATCTAATTATTATCATGAGCATGTTTAAGATGATTTTAAGAAACTTTAAAAAAAGAAAATGATGATTTTAAAAAAGTTAATGCAACATTTGCTACTTTGAAAAACTGTTTTAAAATTTATTTAGATAATTTTGAAAAATATTTTGCTTAGACGTGTTTATCTTTAGACGAAGTATACCTGTGTACATGTAGATTGATTATCAGTTCTGATTTAATATTATATGATATGACACTAAATTCCACATGAAAAATCACAACTATGTGACATATATCGATACATTCCACATGGTCATATGACAGCATATGATGTCATATATATAGTTTTATATTATTTTTAGATAGATCACATATCAATTTCGACAAAAGGTAGAGCTTTAGAAGCCATAAAACATGCATGTGACATGTTGTCTAAAAGCCCATGATCACTAATGACTAATTAATCAATTATCCGGTAAATGTATGGAGTAGAATCTAGATATGTATGAGTGAGAGAAGAAAAAAGTGATGCAACAGGGAGAATGAAGAAGAATAATAAGGAGAGGAGCCCGAGAATCGAGGGAAATATATACACACACTGTTTGACGGCGACAATATTATCTGGCCGGACTGAGCGGCCACCACCAATCTCACGTCGTTTTCTGCTGCAGCTGTTAGCCCCCACCACGCACTATGGATAAAAAAAAGTCAGTAGGAGCCTCTCTCTCTCTCTCTCTCTCTCTCTCTCAGCTTCTTCTGATAAAAAATCTACCGGACTGCAAAAACAATTTTTATATCACCAAAACAAAAGCTGTTTCTCTCTCTTCCAAGGACCACATACTAAATTTTACCGTCTAGTATGTGCCGTCGTGGTAATTCCCATCTCATTTAACATGGATTATACATTCATAGAGCCATAATGACACGTCTTAGAAGTATTGGAAAATTTTCATAATTTACGTGTCACATCTATGGTTGAAAATATTTAGAGCTTGTTTGATGCTCTTTATTTGTCAAATTGTGAAGAATTGATAATGAGGTGAGAGGTAAGATGTGTATTGAGAATGTAAAAATATTTAAAATATGTAATTATACTTAAACAATTATTAAATTAAACGTTAAATAAGTAGTACATAAAATTATAAATTAAAAAAATAAAGAACATCAAACAAGCATTTAATTAATGAGTGAAAATGAGCATTGAATATATCGTTAATACCTTCTTGTATGTGAAAAACAAGCAGGATGTGGTGGTTACATCAGGCCAACGGTTGAGATTGTTTTCTGTTTATAGGTAGAATCAAGATTTCTAATTATTTCACTAATTCAAAAATGACTTTGAAGTCTTCTTTGTTCCTATCTGCACCCGTTTCACACGGTTAATAGTTGAAATGAGAAAAAAAGAAATTATAATTTCACAGCAGATTCACGGGCCATCAAATCACGTTGAAATTACGAAGCTAAACTTTCTTCATAATAATTTTAACAAATTTCGTTATGGACGGTTTGATCACGTAATTCTCATTTTCAAAGAAAAAGGTGATGCAAGGCTGTATGCAGTACACCACTCTTTTTCACAGAATGACATAATCGATTAGACTTGTCTCAATATTTATTTCATCGACATTTTTCACGGCTAACCGTAAACATTGGCAAAGAAAAGGATACTAATAATTATATAATGAGATGAAAAATTAGAAAAAAAATTTCACCTAATTTTTTATGGGGGCCAAGACATATAAACTCCAAAAATCACTCTGATAAAATCATAAAAATCATGACATGGATCATTGATTGAGTCAAGCACACGCACAAATAATTAATATCTTTAGCTCATAAAATCAACAGACGTACGTGTGAATAATAATTAGCGAATGCACAAAATGAACCCCCCCCCCCAATTGTGCTGCACAACATGACACTAGTAATCATCTCTCTCGATTATTATTATTATATTATATAAAAGCCTTTAAATTAATTCAAATTTCGACCTTGTGTAAATCTCAAGATAAATAATTATATGTAATGTAATATGTTGATTAATGGCTTTTATTTTAACTTATATAAGAAGTGAATGAAACAATTACATATTTTGTATTAATTTGTAGTGTTCAATTCAAAACTAGAATCTTTGTTATAGCATGTGTGCGTACAGAAAAGATGTCACTTATTAAGAATTCAATTGAAAGAGAATTCAAAATGTATTCATGAATTAGTGATCATGAACAGTGATTCCATACAAGAAGGGGTCAGAAGATGATAGAAATAATAGTCGAAATTTGACGATTTCTAATTGAAATAGTCTTTTTTTTTAAAATATTTCAAAAAGTTCTATAATTATATTCCCTTCGAACACCGGAGTAGTCGGGAAAGAAAGTGACTAGCCACCTCCGTCCCTCACCCATGTCCTAGGTAGATGAGGGCAAATTGAAGGCATAAGTTTCGGGGGGCTGTGGAATTTTTGTAGTTGGAGTTGGTGGGACAGTGGACTTTACACGTATTTCCAAGTGATAAGCCATCTCCATGAACTTGTAATCATTGTTTTCCAACAGCATAAAGCAGAGACCCCTAATTGCCAAGATTATTCTTTTGCAAATCTTTGATTGCTATATATATTATCATACAATATATTCCCACTTCCACATGAAATTTCTTGTTTAGTAAGTGGGAATCTATTCATTATTAATGTTATTATAAACAAATCACTAGACATGCATTTCCATTCCAACTTTCAAATTTGGGAGTTTTTGAATAGCCCACTCAGAAGCGTATTCAAATTGTTTTATTGTATCTTCATTTTAATTAGACTAGCAATGTGCAATATGTAACACGTGATGCGTATTTTAGATCTGAAAAATATTTCAGTAAGGAAAAGATCTATCCGCTCAATACTTGTTTGCTAAAACAGTTAACTAAATAAATAAACAAAAATTGGTTGACAACAATGATCATATATATCCAATAACTTATAAAGCACGTAAAACAGAAATTTGCTAATTACGTACCTATATATTTGAATAATAATGATCAGAAGTAGGGATTTTTACCAATACATATTGCATCATATAAATGGTCAAAGAAAATATATTAGATATATATACAAGAAGAATAGCAGAACAAATTCCAAAATTTTGAACCCTTATATTTTATTTTATTTTTATTTTTATTTTTTTAAATTTGGGAGAGCGGACAAAGTGGCTTGTCCCCGCTCTATTGCGTTTTCATTCCATATATATTAAAGATTGTCTTGCCCAAAATCTTCTGTTCTTCTTCACCCATAAAACTTTAGCTCAACGAATCAAAGGCAAGTTCCCATTGTCATATTCTCTCTCTCTCTCTCTCACATAAACGTACAAGAATTAACCCGACTTTCTTTAACTTTTCCACTAAAAAAAAGACTAATCCATCTTTCCTTTTGCTTGTTTTTGGATTTTTATAGAGCAAAAAGATGATACAGGAGTTGTTGGGAGGAGGTAATGTTGGATTACTAGGAGGAGAAAGGCACAGACTTTCCACTACTACTAGTGGATTAATTCTTGATGGCTCCCCTTCGCCTTCTCCTTCACCGTCTCTCTCGCCCACCTCTTCCACCACTGCCACGGCCACCAGCGGCACAAATTCCTCCACCACTGAAAACCTGAGGTGCCCTCGATGTGATTCTTCCAACACAAAGTTTTGTTACTATAACAACTACAACCTCACTCAGCCGCGCCATTTCTGCAAGACTTGCCGGCGGTACTGGACTAAAGGAGGAGCGCTCCGCAATGTTCCAATCGGAGGAGGATGCCGGAAAAACAAGAATATTACCATCACTAGTTCTGTGGGAAAATCAGGTGCCGGAAAATTGAAAACAGTTTTAACGGAGACTGGAAAAGCAGGGTTTCTTAGTGGTTTTGAACAACATGTTGATCTTTCCTCGAGCCCTATTTTATGGTCATCCCCTCATCAGAATTCTCAGTTATTGTCCTTACTGAGAACCAGCCAAATTTCTAACCCTATCTCTGTCAAGGAGGAAGGTGGTGGTTTTTATGGGAGTTTTGATTCGTCTTCATCTTTATCCAGTGGTGCTCTAAATTCCCGGACTCTAGGGTTGGATCTGGTTAACCAGATGATTCCCTCTACTGGAGTGTCCAGCTCTTTCTGGGGCAACAATCAGCAACAGATTCCAGCAAACAATGGAGTTCTACTTGGAGAAGTTCAAAATAATGGGCTTCAAGAACTGTATCAAAGGCTTAGATCATCAACGTATTGTTTTCCCGAACATGCACCGGTAATTCTTGGAAACGTTGCTTCTTCTCCATCAATGGCTTCTTCCACCATTTTGGAGTCAGCTCCAGTTGCCGGCGGAGGTGAATTGGGTTTCTGGAATACCAGTCTTTCCGGGCCAACTGATCTAGCCACGACTAATGGTGCATACCCTTAATTAATTAGCGACCTTTATCTAAAATATTTATTCTCTTTAGTTTCCTTTCATCACTAATTAAGAGCTAGGGTTTGGTACTGTTTCTTGAAGTAGGTTACTTGGGTGTGGTATATGAATACTGTTGCGGTTAAGCTTCTTGTTTTAGAGTGTGTAACTAAGGTGTGGCTTAATTTGTGTATGTACGTTTTTATTAATAATTGAGTAATCAAATTGGTGCCAAACATAGAAGAATCCAAATGTTCTTTCATGTTATTTCCTTGCAGAATCGTCTGCGTTAAGGATTATAAAATCCTTTATCCATTATTGAAAGCGAATACTAATTTGCGAAATCTAAAATTTTACAATAGTAGTTTATATTCAGTAATGTGAAGACAGTAATGGTTTAGAAGACAGGTCAATTAAATCAATATTTTTGTTGTACTTGTTTAACTTCTATAATAGTATAACTATAGCAACCAAAAATTAAGATTATAAAATTCAAAATGCATGGCGTCCTCTACCTCGCCCCGAAGGTTAATTTGCATGTATATAATAATGAATTAAGCTGTACATGTACGTATACACTTCCATGTCATGTGTCCGCAAAACAAATAGAAAATTTAAATACAAAAACTTATATATTTAAATTAATTATTGTCTAACTAATGCTATCTCCGTTTCACAAAGATATTCCTCCTTTCCTTTTATATTCTTCCCAAATTATATGCCCTTTTCTTTAATTAAATTTTTAATTTTCTAACATACCCTTATTTATACTGCATGGAAATCAACAATAAAGAAAAAATAAAGTGAAATATTAAGTAAACGAAAGGGAGTTTTATGAAATATATTCTTAAAATATACATCTACAGTAATATTAATTAAATTCTTTTAATCTGTATGATAAATCAAAGAGGAATATCTTTGTGGGACAGAGGGAGCATATATAGCACTATTACAAAAAGAAAATCAAATGCTGCAATAGCTAGGTAAGGAAGAATATAAATGTACCCTTGGTATGCTGAAAAAAAGTGATAGTCTGAGAGTCTGGTGCATAATTGAGAGGACATGGTGAGTTAAGCGTGCCGGTGTGGTGCAGCAGCCTTGACAGGTGAAGTGGACATGTAGATTCTCTACTTGTGTTTCTTTATGAATGAAGAGTGAAAAAGTGAGGAATTGGATGAAGTGTTGAAGCAGCCTTTAGGGAAGAGTTTTCCATTACCAGTTATTTGATTCTCACAGTTGGAAAGATCCCATTCCACCTGCACCCCTTTAGTTAGTGAAACTTGATCTTCTATACACAAGTACCCAACACTTTTTCATATATCGGATTACAATTATTAATTGTAAAATCTGAACATATATCTGATCTGTTTCATGTATAAGAATCTAGTGTCACACCAAACGGCACAAAAATGCTTATATGGCACATCCATCCACTCACCCTGCACATACTTGGTGTTAGTTTGAGCTCCAAGAACTGCATTTCTCTTGCAATGTTAATGAGAAAAGAAGCCTGAAAGATATATCATAAAGTATGAATAAATAGTTGATTAAACCATCAAAGGGGAAAGTATCTATGTTATCTAATTTTCTGAGATATACAAATCTAAGAAACTAATTCTTCCGTAAAGTTTCAGTCACCCTCTCATGACTGTGAAAACACGTTCCTCTCCTTAAAAACATCAAACAAAGTTTTATGGGTGGAGCCGTCCAATGGCTTTGCCACAAAGGAGAGATGTTAGAAGGAATGTCGTATTCATTAGCGAAACTGGGAACTGGGTTGTACACTCTGAGATAGAATTGCTGCCCAAGGTACTGTCTTTCCCATATTGCAGACCTCATATTCCACATACCCTGGTTGTCCAAGGATACTAATATGGCTGTCCAAGACTTTGGATAAACCTGAAATGTATTCCACACAAATATTAATTAGTATGAACATGGAAGGAAGCGATTTGCTGATCTAACAATGGCAAAAGGTGGTCGAGTTACCTGTGTAGTGTGTCTCGTTAGAGCATCAACAAGGTTGTATTTCTTTCTGCTGTCTTGTGTCCATTGCCCAGAGCCGAATCTGATAATTGCAACCAACGTTAGAAGGATTAAGCACAACAAGTTTGCATAACATGTGAAGGAAAATGTGGGGTTTGTGGCTTACCCTACAACCCAGAAGTCATATCCATCAAGATGCCAGGACTGAACGGAGTTCTCATTGTTTTGGAAAACAACTTCAATGAATTCGTGGAGGGAAGTTGACAACACAGACGTTGCCAGGTAGGGAGAACGACCTGATGGAGCGCTCTCAATCGATCTGGCTAAAGACACCAGGGATATTGAAGTGATCAGCAAGCTTCAGTGGGGTGTCAGCATTAGTGTAAGAGACACTGTTTACAGCATATCTCTGTTTCCCATTTATAATAGGTGCTGAGTTAACCAGAACAATTGTCCTCGACGGTGTAATTTTCCCATAGTGGAAAGAACCCTGAGGATTGGGCCTGGCAGCATTTGATGTCAAATTCCATCTGCACAGTGAAAGAGCTAGAATCAGATTACTCAATAAATGCAATACTCAGAATTTATTTACAGGCCAATGCATGTTCATAAATTTGTAGTTGGCTATACCTGAATGTTCTTGCTTGCTGAATGGACAAGTGAATTTCATAAGTCGGACCGTCAGGCAAAGGTCCAGAAACAGGATTCCGAGAATTTGTATAATGCAGAACAGCTGTGGTAGTAAGAACCTTCTTTGTGAACCTAGAAGATGCAACGATGTAGTAGTCCTTTGGGGGCTGATCCAGGGTCACTAGAACAGACATAGATTGACCGACGTGCACATCAAGAGAGTCATAAACGTTCTGAATAACATGAGATCCTTCAACCTCAACTAGCTTCATTTTATGGCCCTGAATCCTGAAATTGATGGAGGTCAACAAACCCACATTTGAAACCCTGCACATATAAGTTTTACCTGGAAATTTTAAATATGTCAGTTTGACTTGAAGAGAAACAAAACACTAGTTCATATCCTTTAGATCGGAAAAAGTTGATTAATAGTGATTCAAAATCTTAAAATTGAGGTTGTGAATATAACCTTGATCACCACTGAAGGAAGACTGAACCTGTCCATTTATAAGGAGGCCGTCTGGGAATGGCAGGGTCTTTCCTGAATCCAGTATTTGTTGCAAAGCCTGCAGCACATAACTATAGTTATCCAATCTGTCTGATGATGGCCTAAACAACTCAGTCATGGAATACTTTATAGGCAATGAACTGCAGAAGAACTAGAGCTCATTGGCTGAAACAACATTAACCAAATTTTTACCAAAACTTCACAATGTTAATGGCCACACGGGGATAGGGTCCACCTCCTAATTATTTTTCACCAACTAGAAATGGTTTCCTAAGCAAAAATAATCGAAGACTGGGAAAATTTAACTTCAAACTGTAGGATCATTCAATGAATTAACAATTATTCTACTAAATTCCTAGTTTGTGAATGATAAATATACTCCAAAAGCTCACTTTGTGGCTGGTCTTGTACCAATCACCGACAAGTAAACTGAAATCTCCAGCGGGTTTTGCATAAGGAACTGGAATAACTGATCTTGCATAGACATTGAGTGCGCCAAATCCTCCAGCAGCTTTGTGCATCAGGGTTGATGGGAAATACATGTAACTCCCAATCTGATCTTTAGTTTGAAACTTGTATGTGTAGTTCGAGTTTGGAGGTATAGCACAGTTAGTTCCTAAAACACCATCTTGCCAAGAATTCTTCCTCTGTTTGATCCCATTCCTATTCAGAACATCAAGAGAAGTTTGCAAAGTTATTATCTTATCTTAACCTCCAATTATTCTGATACATTGCCTTCTTCAGATAAACAGCTACAGGCTAAATATGTATTCCTAAATTTCCAGTTCATTTGTGTTCCATTAAAGTAACACAAACTTCAACCAATACGAGTAAAGCAAGAGCAAGAGCAAGAGCAATCCAAAATTGTTCATACAGATAGCAAAGTCAATTATACAGGAACTAGTTCCATACTTCCATTTATCAAATACTTCGGATACATTGTTTTTTCTTACTTTTTATACAAATAACAAAGGAAAACAGAGAACTTCATGGCAAAGTACATTTTGGAGGAGAATGCAACTTACCATGTCAAGAGAAAAGGCTGGTCCAACTTGTTGATGAGGTTAAGGATTACATTGTCATTAGTCACAAGGTCAAGTCTTGGTCCCGGGAATTGACCATTGATGAGGATAACCTTCAAAGTCAAATAGCTAAATCTCAGATTTTGCTCTGTTTGATACACACTAATGGCTCAACAAGGCAATAGCTTAAATATCTTTTTCCCCTTTAATTTGTTCGATTCTAAAGAGTTCACTGTCCAAGCAAGCTACAAGAAAGAGGAAAGTGGTGAAATATGGCAAACCTGTTGAGGAACACCAAGTGGAGAAGCTGTTCCATAAGTGACAGTCCATGTATAGTATTTGTATGCATCCTCTGCTTTCACTGCATAAACACTCCAAAATGCCAAGATTGCCCAAACTAAGGGAAGCAAAACTGTTTTCCCCATCCCAAATAGTTTAGAAGAATGTGTGTATCCAAATCTATAAATCTGCAGACTGCAAATCCCACTTTCTCATATCAGACATTTTGACTTTTCAAGTCCACGATCTCAAAATAGCATCTTCAAGGTTAATCTTGAATGATAATGTATTTAGAACAACTAATCATACAATACACATTTTCTGGATATACATGGTTAAAGCTTGAAATAAATCCAAATACCCAACACATTTGCAGATTAAATGGTTGCTGATGTACTAATAATCAAATAAAAACAGATAAAAATTAATAGAAATGGAAACTTACGAGCTCAAGTTTGACTAAAACTACAAAAATGGCAAGAAATAACTTTCTTCAATATCTGCCAGTTCAGTTGGCATCCACCTTTGTAAAGTGATTATATACAGTATAGACAAACTGACAGAGTTCAAACGAATGGCCACTGGTGGACCCTTCGAGTGCCAACTTTGCAAATTTCACGCGTTTAATAATGAAAGTTTTCATTACTATTAAATATTAATTACCATTTTCAAGAAATTAGAAGAGAGAGAAAAAAACTAAACTGCAAATTCTGAGTTTTGATGGGAAATAAGAGAGGAAATGAGTGAAGCTAAATAAAGGAAAATTGTACCGAACATATAGATTTTGTGAAATATATAGATGTGATTAGTTTAACTAATTTTTGTTTAAAAATATAATTATGCACAAGAAAAAGCAGTTGTTGAACCCGTAAAAGCATAAAATTTCGCCACTGATTAATGAAAAGAAGACACGCCATATGCCATTTATTGGGTTGGACATAGAAAGGTAAGCCAAATTCAAGCAATGAATCTTTATTTTATGCAGATGTTAAAATTAAATCTTTTGGGCGGTTTTTGTAAACATTTAATCCTGTTTGGAGACTGGATGAACCGCAATTGACTGCAGCATTCACATGCACCATCAGTCCCAAGAAGCAGTCCATGTAGCCTCTCTCTCGAAAAGATATCCTCATGAATAATTCTAGTTAGATAAAAATATAAACAAAAACAGTGAAAAAATTGACATATGTCTTATGTGGTTAGTATTAATATAAAAGTGATGTAATGTGTTGAAAAATTTGATTGTGTCATCTGTCAGTTTTGTTAGAATTTTTATATGTACTTTTGTTCAAAGAGCACAACTCTATTATCATATATTCCTTTTTATCCGTCCTAAATTATATTCCACTTCCCACATTTAATTTTTTAGTCTTCTAAAATACCATTATTTATTATACATGGTAATTAGTAATAAAGAAGACTTATAATGAAATATTAAATAAATTAGAGGCCATATTAAGAAAGATATTATTAAATTATATATTTCCAATAACATTAATTATATTTTCTTAATTTATGTAAAAATAGAGGAGATATCTTTATGTGACGGTAGGAATATTAATTTAGTTTTTAAAATTTTAATATAAAATAATAGAATTTATGGTATGATGAATGTGGTAGGTCAAAATACCAATAAATTGTTTTCCGCCACCGCCACGAATAGGCTTCAATCATTTAAACCACTACAGTACTGAAATTAAATAATTTCCATCCATCATTTTTCTTTTTCTATTCCTTAATTTTTTTTTTTTTGTAATTGCTGGATGAATTTAAATATATGTAAAAGAAATTTTAGTTAAATTTGGATTAATCTAACATTGCCAACATTTAAACCGCTAAGAGCTGTCTAGTTCATGCATAATAGTTGGTGAAATTTCTCAAATACCAACTGCCCTCCATTCTAAATAAATTAATAAAAAAAGTACTATCTATGTCTCACAAAGATTGTCCAATTTCAATTTTTACAAATGTTAAGAAAATGCAATTAATAGTTTTGGAAATGTAAAATTCAATATCATTTTCCGAATGTACCCTTTCAATTGTTAAATATTTTATTTTAAATAATACCATTTCATTGATTATAACACATATTAAATATGAGTATAAAAGAAATTAATATTCTAACTACTTTTTTAATAAGAAAGTAGACTATGTTTTAGAACGGATGAAAAAAGAAATTTAGACTATATTTGTAGGATGGAAGTAGTAATTGACTTCACTATTAGTGGATGTCAATTGTCATGTGAGAAGACCGACCTCCACGTTAGGTAATGGCTCATTTCATATGAATAGTATCATAATGAGACTAGTAGGTGACGAATTTGAAGTTAGCATACTAAATTTTTGTTCATTCTATTTTAAATTATTTAGTCAAACAAACCACATATCTTATTGAACTAATGTATATACTGTACAATTTCATCGTCCAACACTACTCATTCACCCTCTTATTCAATTTCAAGGAAAAAAAATTATTTACCCTAAATATTTCCCCCTACCATTTACTATCGAAATTAGTAACATCTATGAATATGAGCGAAATAATTTTGGGTAAATTTCACAAAAGGTCTTCAACCATTACACTTTAAATTGTTTGAGTCTCTAACCTTTTTTAGCACATTGAGTCCTCAACATTTCATAAATACGCACAAAATGTCTCTGCTAACGGAATTCATCTAAAGTTTCATTAAATTGTTGATCAAATTACCTTTATACTCTTATCTTTTAAAATTCGAAAAAAAGAATTTAAAAATTAAAAAATATAAAAACAAAAAAGAAAAAAATTAAAAAGGTTAAGGACTCAGGTGATTCAAAGTGTAAAGATTGAGGACCCTTTGAGAAATTTACCCATATATTTAATAACGGCACCCATGTGAGGGCGGGTATGGTTTTGTCGGGTTCAGTTCAGCTACATCAAGCATCCGGGCTCCACACGTTTTCAGGTCGGGCCCTCATTTTTAATTTGTTCGTTCAGCGCAAGATGAATTGACACCTTTACAAGAACATCAGGCTTTGTTATTTGCAGTTAAAATTTTGCAACATTTTTTTTGGCCCCGGGGGGTGCAGGTTGTTACTTGTGTGGTGGAAAAGTGAAAAAAAAATAATAATTATAGAAAATTGTGAAAAGTGAAAATATGTTATTGATGTGAGTTTAAAATGTTGAATTTACTAGTAATAAAAGAATAAGTGTTAAATTAAAAATAGCTAAATTACCTAATGAATGGAGAAAGGGATTTGGTTTAGGATGGGCCATAATGCAAATCAATTTTGCTTGGAAATGAATTGACATCTTCTTCTTATGATGGTTTGAACTTTCTTTCTTGTAACTGTTTTAAATTTGGGTTTTGAAAAGCACGCAAAGATCTTTATGTTTCATATTTTGTCACTCTTTATATTTCACCATTACCTTTTTTTTTTTTGTGGAAAGTCTAATTACAAATCAGTCTAGGGGAAAACACTAGTTTGTATGAATTAGCAAAATGAAAGATTGATAAAATAGTCATGGATGGGTAATGGGAATCAAAAGTGTGCTAATTCTTCAAGTAAAAACAAGAATTTATCGTTAACAAGTGTATTAATACGGCGAGAATTAAGGCATCAATATAGGTATGATACATTAGCGGAGATTTCATTAACATTAATTAACAACAAAAACAATAATGAGTCCTAAAATAGGGATTATCTTTCCTTGTCTCTCACATGGGCATGATTGACAGACCGGAGCATTCTACTAGGTCTTCCTTATGGGAGAAGATGTTAATTGTTACATATTTTGGAGTAATAGCATCTAAATATCTAATATATATTGGCCACTCTGCAGATTAATTATAACCAGTTTCAATTAAAATTGTGAGAGTGCAAAATTTTAGATGGGACATCTAAATATGAGATGGTTGACACTTCACTCAATTATAGAAATCAATTATAATTAGTTATCAAGCAGAACTTGTAAAATAACCAACATTCTCAACTTGTTCCTAAGTTGTATTTCTAAAGTAATACAATATTTGATAGGGTTAATTAGAAATACTTTTGAGTTAGTATTGTTGGGTCGGGTGAAAACGACTAATTTTGATCTAGAGTCAGCGTAATGGAACGTTCCATCCTATGGAACATATGAATCCACCTATGGGCCCAACTGAACACCACAAAGAGTGACATATGGTCTACAAGGGAGACGCCCTCTGTTTTTGGATCAAAGGACTGAATCCAATACCAGTTTTTCCTTTACAACTTAAAGAAGCCCAATAATGTGCCTCTGAACTTCTTGGTAGGGTCCGCACAACTCACACGAGTTATGAAAAAGTGATATCCTTTTGTGGAATCAGATAAAGTAGATTAGGAAGCCCTGCATGGCTTCCACGTTTCATTGGTTGGAGAGTACGTGTAAACTCCATATTCTGCTTCTCCCTTCCTCCTCCCTCGTCGCCTCCCTGCTTCTGTTGATGAGGCTTTTCAAGCTTATGCGTTCCATAATCCATATTTCCTGACTTGTATACAAAAAATCTACTGTTTTCTCTCTATTTTTCTTCTGTTTTTTCTTGTCATTTCAGTATGTCCACTCCACCGGAATCTCCAACCAAAAATCAACAGCAAGGTATAAATCCATCCCAATATTTCCAGCTTATAAGCTGACAGCAATGGATTACTCAAAATTAACATTCTTTTAGGTACAGTTGTCGTTGAAGATGCAGCTGAATCTCTAGCTGCAGAAACTCCGCTCAATAAAAAGACAGGTTTATTTGAAAAACTGCACTTAATTCCTTCTTCCTTCCACAGTTCCGCCTCTACCCTGCTTTTCAGTTTTCTTTCTTTACAACTCTGCTGATCATCAGCTCTTTTTTAATTCGTCTCAGATGCATCTGAATCTCAAGCTGAATCCCAACCGTACAATAAGCCAGGTGCCCCTCCCCGTTTATATATATACCTCCAAACACAGAAACACTGAAGACCCCGAAAGATAATTACCCTCTGCCCTGTTTCATGCAGACCTTGTAAAAGATGTAATTTTCTGGAGAAATAAGCGTCTTAACGTCCTTCTGTTACTCGTGACAACGGCAATGTGGTCGGTGCTTGAAATATATGGACTCAACTTCATCACCATGGCTTCTTGGGTGGCAATGGCAGTCGTCTCATTGGTGTTTCTTTGGGGCAATTTTCACAGGCTTCTCGGAAAGTAAACAAGAAATAAATCATCTATTACTATGTTTTCTTGAATAATTTCTTCTTCTATTTATTGATAGCTAACCATTAATTAATTATTATCAATGGAGAAAGAGTTTCTCTCATTTTCTGGATTTTGATTGTTGCAGGGAAGCTCCGGATCTGTCAGGATTGGAAATCAGCGAGCAGAGAGCAATAGAGTCGGCAAATATATTGCGAGAACAACTAGAAAAGGGGATACGATGTATGTTTAAAGTTGGAGCCGAGAAAGAATGGTTCGTGTTTGTGGGGGCAGTTGCCTGTCTGTATGCCCTGTCCCTGGTGGCGAGCTGCTTTGATTTGCTTGCACTTTGCTACATTGGTAACAAGATTCTGTTCATATCTTCACCATTTATGGAAATCAAAGCTGGAATTAACGTTCTTGTATGTGTTGTGCACAGGAGTGATAGGTGGGTTAAGTGTACCTGTGATGTATGTGAGATACAAGCACAAGATAAGGGAATATGGAGAAAGACTGAAGACGAAGATGCAGAGATTATATATCAAGATTGAAGAGATTACGCAGAAGATGAAGGAAAAAATAGCTGAACGCAAGGAGATGAAACAGAAGAAAGTGGAGAGAGCAGTTATCCCAAGGATCTCAATTTCTGTCGAGCCTTATTATTATATATCGTAATAATAAATGTTGTAATTAAAGGATGATATATATTGTGCTGGAAACATTAAAATATTAATAAGAATTTAGGAAACTTCATATTACCTGGATCCGTGGCGCAATGGTAGCGCGTCTGACTCCAGATCAGAAGGTTGCGTGTTCGATTCACGTCGGGTTCAATCCCTTAAAAAGGATCCTTCATTTTTTTATTCTATAATATTTTGGATCGTCAAATCACGAATCATCCAAGCTCACGTGGAACTCCCATGAATTCCTTTTACCCCTTCAAACGAAAGAATCAGTCACAAGCATCCCAAATATTTTCTTTATCTTTCAATGAGATCTGGGATATAAAACGTAGACTTCAGTGTTAGAAGAAGCGTGGCAAATATTGGACACAGTGTTGGGTAATTGGGTTCTGCCTTGTTTTCGGTTACATAGTGTTGTTAAGGTGACGTGAGAGTACAATGAAAGAACGAAGCCCAGGAGTCTCATTCATATACCATTCTAACAAGTTCGGATAATAGAAAAGCATGAAATAATAATTATAAAGGCCATGAGTTTGCAAGTTCCAAGATACAAAATTTGAAGCAACAGGCAAGTACAGAAAAGGAGGAGAAAACAAAAGAAACTGTGTAGTCTGTATTCTCCATAAAAAGACTCTTCAATTATACGGAATCTGAATGTATGCCGCATCACAGACAAATGGAACGTCGGCATACATTCCCGCCAGAGCGCATCTCATGCTCTCCAAAACTGTGAACAAATAGGCAAACGCAACTGCAGTCCAGAAATGCATCCCGATCTTACCCCAGTACACGGCTAGTGGCATCCAACGGCTGACAGTCCCGATAACTTGCAAAGCAATCTCCAATAGCATGCCCATAACCACATGGAATCTAAAGAAATGTGGCCATTCTTTTCGCCTCACTATTCCAAGATAAGCAACAAAGAAATAAGCCATTAGAAACCAGCTGGGCAGTCTACCTATCGCTCCCAGGAATGGATAGGTCAGAAACTCAAAATCCTCCAAGAAAGGATGCAGGTGATATGCTGTTTCAGCATACATCCACGTCTCGTGGAGGGGCATCAAATAAGGAAGGCAAGCCAAACTTCTCCACCACCATCTTGGCTTCTCAGTCATAACAGGATATCTGTAACTTGTAGGGACGTCTTTGGATGCTCTTGCAGGCATAAGAAACTTTCGCCGCCTAGGTAACTTTGGTATGGTGTGCAACATGCTACCTTGCTCCCCATTCAAGAGTGGCGTTGATACAGCAGAAAGAGAGTAATGCTGGATGCCTGCAGCGACAGTCCTCAAAAGCAGACCATATAATTTGTGAGAATTCATGACCTACAACCTCTTCTAAATAAATCAACCAAGTTGCAAATCAAAATTATTACATAGCAATCTAAGGTCAAAGCCTATGTTTCACATAGAACTTTATTTTTGGCAAGTGGCGACCAAACAGAATGTTCAGATGACAACAAAAGGCAACAGCAAATAAACCAGAGCCCATGAATGTGAGATCAATCATATAATCCTTTCCAAGAAAGAGTAGAATGACAGGCTAATGAAATGATTCGTAGTAGGACTTTCCAATCAAATCCAGCTTAAACTAGCAACTATATAAGCTCAGCCGGGAAAATATGTGAGCAAATGAAACCAAAAAGTTCTTGATTCAAGTTAATAAAGACGTGCATCACTACAACATTGATTAAAACAAATCTAGGTCAACCTACAAGCTTTCCGAAGCATAGCCAAAATTTACTTATATTCTTTGAGGATGTGAGGTCAACATTGCCTGAATTCAAACAGTTTTCAAGCCACATTGTCAACTTAGAAGCATTAAGTATCCAATGAATGATGAACTGCCTTTATGCATGAAAAATACCAGCTTAGGAATCAATCACATTTATTTGAAAAATGCCTAATCATCAATGAGTTTCATATTCATTTCAGAAAGTTATTATCTGTTTGACAGCATATAAAAGCGTACCTAATGATGACTGGCCTTTCAGATTTGAAAGAGGAACAGGTAATATTCTATTGCGTGTGGGTGGAAAGTCAAATGCAAGACATGATGCCAAGTTTTGAGACCTAAAGCTACATTCTCCATATCTGTAGGACAGGCGAACACCCTGAAAGGTCAGAGAGCATCCACTTAGAACCATACTCGAGCACCAAGTTCAACTTCCACCCTAGAGATAAAGAACGAGAATAACCACATCATTTTAGGCAAAAAGAACCATTGCAGAATGCAGACAAATAAAAATTCAACAAGAGAAGGATTTGGATTCAGATAATGAGATGTATAAAATGCATACATTTCAGCATGAGTGCGACAAATCGCATCCAGTAAATTTGCTCTACCCGATGAGATGTAGTTGCTATTTTATTTTATTTCTTTTTTTTTTTTTTTATATTACAAAGGGATTGTATGGGATTGCGGTTTTCTCTTTCTTTAGAAGTATGTGTCAAGAATAGCTCCAGAAGGCACATCGTGCCCTGCCTACTGAGTGAATTGATTTCTTGTTCAGCAAATAGGGAATAAAAGGACTACTTTCCTCTCGCCCCTATGACTCCGCTCTTACCCTTTTCTTTTGGTCGAGCTAAGCTTCATTTCCAATCACTCTTAGTTGAAAGAGACCATAGGAAGCTGAAGACCTGTTTTGAGTTCTGAGTTGAATAAGGCAGGGATAGGAGATCAGAATCGATCTTTCAGAAGTAGATCCTTTAGTCTCACAGGGAGGAGTTGTCTTCTTTCCTTCAAAGACTCTGGTTGTAATGGAATGGCCCGCCTGGCCACTTCCACAACTCAACTTTACTAGGTTATGCTATTTGCACCATGAAATAAGGCAGATATTGATAAACCACAGTCTAAATATAAAAGAGTGACAGCAGGCACAGTTATTTCTTTTCTTTCAAGGGTAAGGAAAAGACGTAGCAAATTTGTTCCATGATGGCAGCAAAAAATTATGACCCCTTCCCAGCCCCCACAACTTTGAAAATCACCATCTCAGCCTGGAGCCCAATCGAACCCCGGTGACATCAATTGGATCTTTTAAGTTTGCAATTAACTAAAAATCATGAGTCACAATTCTAAAAGATATTCAGGACGCATTTCTATTATCATCAGTGTCCCCCACCCACAAAAACCACCAACCCAATGTATAACAAAATTGTCTGCACCAGTTGCATTTCTCGCACATCCTGAAGTTTTATCAGGTTTCTATATGAATTCCGTTAAACCCATAAACCGAACGATTGAAAGAAACAAACATAATTAACATTTCCATATATAAGTCGAAAGAATGGTAAATTTGAGGGAAAAAATTGAAGAAACACAGAAATTAGAAAGAAAAAGAAAAATATCGAAAGGGCTTTCAACACTGAAAAGGAGAAAATAATGCCTGAATTTTCTTCTTACGGTTGGTTTTCCGCCAAATTGCTTCTTGCCAGCCGTCAATTGATAGATAAGAGAGATTGGATTATTGAGAAACAATAGAAGAGTCGCACTGGAAACTGGAAGAAACTGGACGACAGATAACGTCAGGTCAGTTGCTCTAAATAATTTCGTTTACAATAAAATAAAATAAAATAAGATGAATTTGTTTAAGCACTAATTTTTTCATTAAGCACTAATTTTTACTTATTATTGTTCCTTTTTTTTTTTTTGACAACTCAACACACACTCCAACCGCGACCAACACACCATACTACAAAACCATGGTAATTTTGTAGTACGTGAAATCAGTATATAAGCTGGAGCGCACACACATCAAGCGGCGATGTGAGATCTGAAGATCCAGCCTAGACCACCACAAACCCGCAGCACCATGACCCACGACCCCGCAACACTAGACCCCCAACACCCCAGTCTCACCAAATTTGATTTTTTTTTGGACTCAACACACACCCCAACCACAATCAACACACCATACCACAAAATCATGACAATTTTGTGATACGTGAAATCGGTATATAAGTTAAAGCGCACACACATCAAGCGGCAATGTGGGATCTGAAGATCCATTATTATTATTCTTATATCACTATTATTTTGGACATATCAAGTTCTTAACCTTAGAGCCTCTTCAGGAAAAGAGAGAAACAAAAAGGTTCTCAACCTTAGAGCAAGAGATTGGCAAGGCTTGGGTAAAAGACTCAGATATAGGTTTTTCGACCTTTGTTTAAGTTCCAATGTGGGGGAATAATCCTTCCCCCTAAAAGCAAATAAAGTTCGGGTGGAATTGAGGGAAATAATAAGCTTTTGAATGGGAAAATGTTAAAAAGATGCTTCTTTAACAGAATCTAACCTCCATACGAGAGTTTTCTCTTTGATTTTCCTTTCTTCTAACATAGCTTTTTCCCCTACTAATTTCTCACTTTATATTTTTCCCCACATTAAAAATGGCTGAAATAGTTAAATACATCCCAATAACTAAATAACGGGTTAAGACAAAAGGATCAGAGCATGTCTTTATTATCATCCTTTTGTGGAGGTATTACACCCCCAAGAAAATAAGCACGTATTAACGTCGCTTGTTTAATCCAGATCATAATTCAATGAGTACAGCAGTGTCTCAAACAAAGATTAGACAAAACTAGAGAGCAATTAGTTACAACCTTAATGTATTTTCATGTTGAATCCAATGGAAATCCGACTGGCAGAAAGGTGATCAATTCCAAACACTCCCCAGACTTCCAAGATCTCGAGCTGCAACATGATGAAAGGAAAACAAAGAGAGTAATGTAGCACAGATTCTACCATAATACCAATAATAATGCGGACATGTTATAAGAACTCTCCAATATAAACCATATATAAAGTCAATCCAGAGTACAGATGGGTACATACATCATAAGTCATATGCAAATTTATAGCAAGCCATACAATAGCCACCGCTAGCTAGTATACTCCTATAACATGTATCATATCATGCTTCAATTTCTTCTCAACACAACGATACAGGAAGCCGGATACAATTCCATTCTGAACCAGAATATGATTGATTGATATACTTAATAACCTACATGACTGACTCATATCATACCGCTGGTAGGATGTTATAGAGATCTTGTATACAAGGTCTTCATGCAGCCATAACCCAAGAAAACTTCCCCTCTTCATTTTTTCTCTTTCTTCGTTGTACGTTCTTTTCCTGTTTCCTTTTCCCCCCAGATCCCGGACCTACACAAATCACAATCATAATGCATAAATGACCTCTCCACTGCTGTCAATATCAAGATCAGGGTCGGAATCCAGGTCTTCCATGTCATCATCCATCATGTCCAGGTTATACAAACCAGCAGGAGGTATAGTGGCCTCTGAAATTATCTGCATGATGACTTCCAGACTCTGCATGGGCTGGTCAGGCTCTTCAAACTGGTTGCCAGTCGTCCTTTCATCCATTAAATCTGCTGGAAGATTCTTCAGAAACCACGGGTGGTCTCTAATCTCTGGAATGGTGATTCGCTAACAAGCATATCAACAACATAAGATCCAAATAGTGACTGAACAGTTTCCATTTTCTGAGAATAAAATTTCTACTTTCAGGATTAAATAAAAATAAAAAAGGGACCAAATTTTATGATGAGAACGCTCAATCCACATGAAGAAACCACAAGCCAGGCTTTCGTAAAAGTTAACTTGACTATGGAAAATGAAATGTTTAACTTCAATTGCTCGTAAAATACGCATGTTCTTTTTTCTGTATTCTAGAATCACTTACTTGTGCAGGTTCTGAAACAAAGATCCTTGATATTAGCTGCTGACATTCCTCAGATATTTTAACATGTTCTGGAATGGAATACTGAACACTCAAGATTCTCTGAATTGTCTTCCGGAAGTCCTTAGGTTCTTCAGATCCTCAAATGGATAGGCACCGACAAGCATGACATATAAAGTCACGCCACAAGACCATACATCTGCAATCTGAAGCAGTGGTATGATGTAAGGTCTAAGAAAAAGAAATCTAAAGATCGTGCAGATATATAAGAAGTAGTTGCAGAATGCTCGGGGGATATGGGTATTTCAAAAGTTTTTATTAGCCACTAAGTTATTGCATGGGTTTTCCCCTCGGGCTTAGTTACTTCCTGTTGTCTAAAGGACTGGTCAGAAAACATTAAATTATCAGGCATCTGAAACTCAACTTCATGCATTTGATTTGCACAACACTTATCTGGCAAAAGAGATTACCTCAAATATGAAAGGTAAAAGTAAATGAATAACTCAGTCACCATCCTCCCCTTCTCTAAATTTGTTTCATATTTGGGTTTTAAAAATTCACCCAAGAAGGCCAGATTGTTACTGGTGACAGTCCTGCTAAAAATGTGGGCAATCTTTTTCTGATCTTGCACAAGTTTCCTCCTACATGCTGCACTTATCTTAGAAATATAGCTCTCTGTTATATTCAGCAGCGGCTTTAAATAGGGGTTTCCTATCAGTTCCAGTAACCTCCAGTCTATTCCACATCAAGTTCTAGTTTTTCACTTGTTTTGATTTATAAACTTTTAATTATGAAATTAAATTATGTTTTCTGTTGAACACTGAGTAAATATTCTTAAATTATTAATTATTTATATGCAGCTAGAGAGATACCCTTAACTCCTATTGCTAGAGACAATGACATCCTCTTCTTGACTAAGGATAATACATGCCGGTTCTCCGTCTCATCTTGTCCTATATTGTTTAGAAAGTCTAATGTAATACAGAGGTTATATAGTTGTATCTGGCACGAGTGGCTCCCTCCTAATTTTCATTTTTCAACTGGAGGTTATGTAATGATTGATTGTCAGTTGATGCTAGAATTGAGCAAATTCTTGGAGTAAATATGCCTTCCAAATGCCAGTGTTGGGAAGGAGACGAAGACATTGCTCGTGTATTTGTAACAAGTAAAACTGTCGGTATTGTTTGAAAACATTTTTATATGAAATATGGTATGGTACAGCGGCCTTATGGTCAGCCTATAATTCTTTTGAACAATTGGTATGATAAATGTCCTGATAGATCTGATTCCAGTCTTGTTATTCCCATGGTGTTTTGGTTTTTGTGGATTGGAAGAAATAAAGTCAAATACCAGGATAGAAATATGAGCTCTCATAGAGTCATTAAATCAGTAGAGGAATTGATTAATTTGGTTGATGTACAGAGATAAGGGGAGAAAGAATATATCTGTTTTAATGTTGTTGCTACTTACTGGGAAAGGCCTGATCTGCTTTATGTTAAACTTAGGTAGTCATAAAGGATTAAATGAAGTTGCAGCAGGGAGTATGGTGAGGGGCCATCAGGGGCAGGCTCTCTTTGCTTTTTGCACTAAATTGGATCAGATCACCATTGTCGAGGCTGAGCTACAAGCCATCATGATAGGCATCAGATTGTGTATTCATAGGCAATTCTTTCACATCGGGGCTGAAACCAATTCTAAAATTGCATTTCGGCTTATACATTCAGATGAGAAGGGTCCATGACACCTGCAGTACATCATCTCTGAAATTAAAAGCTATATAGCACTTTATGATAATATTGTGAATCATGTACGGAGAGGATAATATGGCAGCTGACTATATGGCTAATCAAGGGCATGAATTCCAAGGGCTAAAGGTCTTTCAGAGGGATGAACTTGAAGGAAGTATAAAAGGGATGTTGGGGACAGTGAGGCAGAACATGTCATACTCGCGAAGAGTTAAAATCACGGATTCTGCTTCAAAAAACTTTTGATTAGTTTGTCTTGAATTTTCTTGGATTCTATTAGATAGTTGCATACTTTGTAAAAGATAATTGAAAACTATAGGTCTTTATAGGCTGCTTATTTCTTTAAGGCACATAAGCCCCCCCTGCTTATTGTACATAATTTTTGATGGAATAATACTGTATCCCAATCCCAGAAGTCAAACTTCCAAGCAACGTCAGGAAACAGGCAAAGCATTAAAATTTTGAACATACTCAAGGACTACACATCCAGATATTCTCAAGCACGTATTGGTGTTTCTACCATGCATGCAGGCTGAACTATTATTGCATACATGTTCATGATATAGCATCAAATTCTGTTAAAAAAGAGTTAACGGTTTTACCTTGCCATCATATTCTTTCCTAAGTAACACCACCTCAGGAGCAATATATGCAGGAGTTCCCACAGTAGATTTTGGTTGTGAGTGCAGCAAAGAGGACTGTCATGAACAAGCTATAATCAGGGATGTAAAGCAAGAAAATAGAATAGTCAACTAAAGATTTCCCTATTACCTTGGAGTAGCCAAAGTCACAGATCTTCAATCGAGGAGCAGGGCTTCCATCCAACAGAGTGTTTTCCAGTTTCAAGTCCCGATGACATATTTGCTTCATCAAGAAACATAAGATTGTTCAGTCAGCTAATTGCAATATAACTGAAAGAAAATAATCACAAGTAAGAAATAAACTTCCAACTAAATCATTAGAATACCATCGAATGACAGTAGCTGACTCCAGATATAAGTTGCTGAAAAAAGAAGCGAGCCTGCACCAGGATCAGCAGTAAATCATCAGTCATAAAATCCGCTGCATGTGAAATATGAATACTAGCATTTTAATTATAAGAACCTCATCCTCATTGAAGCGTCCAGCCTTGCATATTCTCTCAAAAAGCTCTCCTCCAGATGCGTACTCCATCACAATGGCCAAATGAGTCGGTGTTAGAATGACCTAATGTTGGATAGTGACCAGTGAGAAGTGTAAGAAAAAAAACATCTCCATAATTATATAAACACAGGAAAAAAAGAATGAGCAGCAGCATACCTCTTTGAATCTAACAATATTAGGGTGCCTCAGAGAACGGTGATTGATAATTTCTCTCTGAACATTTTCATCAATCTGCAGCAAAAATAACAAGACAAGTAATCGATTCATCAAGTATAAAAAAGTAAGAGAAATGTTAAGCAGAGACTCATCAAGTAACATCAACCACAGCAGCCCAAGCAGAGGTACTTCATAAACCAAACCATATGAGAAAGAACCAAGGTTCACAAGCATTTGAAATAGTGGTATAAGCATGGCTGAGTTCTCTCCTTGAACTCTAATGAGCCCAAGAAACCGTATTTACTCCCTTTCTTCATGTGCATGAATTATTTCTAGTTTGTATAATAGAAAGTTCCATGTCATGAGCAAGCAAACATTAAGCCGCATTAATCAAATTCTCCCCCACTGCATTAGGCAATGAGGAAGTAGTATCAAGGCTGGCATGGTGAGCTCTGGAGATTGCTCTTCTATAGTACAACTTAATATTTACACAATCTTTATTTGCTATAGAATACTTCCTCTACAAGTTACAATGCATATCTTCATACAGGTATTATATAGTCCTTATGCATCATTCAACTTCGGCCATAAACTTCTACTAGAGGAATCATAAAAGATTTTAAATTCTCTGTGAAAATGTTTAAGACAGGTAATCATTATATTGACCAGGGCAATCACATTATACAGATTCCTTCACTTGCTAGACCTCAGAGGAAGAAAACAATGACTGTTCAAAAGAGGGAGGGAGGAATTGAGCATTTTAACAAAGAACATTGCTAGTAATAATTTATTCATCAACCAGCCTTTTTTTCCTTTTTTTTTTTTTTTAAAGATAAATGAGTTTGAAGACATTCCTATTTTAGTGATTATTTTGACAGATATATTTGAACTAGACAAGCAAGACATTCAACCCTAAGATAGAAATTGGAACTGCTAAAAATATTTGGAATCGAAAGTGTTCCAAAGAGATACAATTTCCATATTTGTACCAATAAAATAATTTCATACAAAATCAGAGTACTATGGACATAACTTAAAAACCACTTCCAACGGTAGAGGAAACAAAGAAAAATTAACACAAACGGCTAATGAGGTGTACTAATCTCACCCTCTCGCCTCTTTCAATATACTTAGCAGCAACAAATTCATTGGCGTGTTTATCCAACAACAACCGTACCACCCCAAAATTACCTCCTCCAACATCCCTAATAAACTCATATTGGTAACTGTTGTGCACAATTGGTACACTACCCGGCCCCCTCCTTATTAGCAGCCAATTTACTTTATCCGATTGACCACTCGTAGAATCCATTCCCAGGCTAACTGTAACTAGCAACCACTTTGGTAAACCACAACACTTGCTGAGAATTCTAATTATTGAGAATAGAGCTGACGAAATCAGGGGAGAGAACTTTAAAACAGAGGTGATTTTGCCATTTTTTCCTCCTTTTTTTTGCCAAACAAAAGGCAACTGATAGGAAGAACAGAATATCAGTTACACTTGTACACCCATTTTTCTTTTGAGAACAAGGTACACTAAGAAATCGATGGGATTGATGAGCGTGTTCTGCTGAATTTTGTTATAAAGCAAATAGAGATGCAGAAGAATGTCATGCTGACATAACGCCGTTGTTTTGCAATAGCTGAATTGCGAAAGATATGAAGATATTCTCTAGAAGACAAATCCTTTTTTGTCTTTTACATTTATTCTTTCTTTTCACGTTTTTTTTCCTTATGAGTTTTTGTCTCCATCGAATAGTTAAATGACAAAAGTGTCCCTAGAATAAAAAAGCTTTGATTAACAATGGTAAGCAAGAATATCACTTTAACTAATTATTGGACCGAGAATTGTACCGAGAGGAGTGTCACGTTGACTAACATAATTAGTTTTAGAGAAATGCCTCAAAACAGCAGCAATGATGCACGTAACAAATTCAACCAAAACTACTTCTTACGTTCTTCAACTAAGTGGTCACATCCACACTCTTTCAAGTTATGCATCATTAACTCAAGTAAAATTTTGTTTATCCTCCAGGATACCACATGCGAGACCTTAGTTAATTGAAGACCTATGCACGTGAAATTCCTAGAAAGTTGTATTAAGGAATCCAATCTACTGAGTCAGGCACGAATATGCAAGCCAATATGCTTTATTATCAGCCATGTGGTGTGATTTTTATTCAAATACATATCAGGAAACAATGATTTACTTCGTGGCAAATAAAATGATTAAATGATGACAGTTTGGACAAGGTCTCCCCTAACAACTCTATAGAACATTGATCATGCCTGGAAAATGATTGATAGCAGTTTGGCCAAACTTGAAAGAGCTTCCTTGGTGGTCCTTTGGGGATTATTAGAGTATGTAGACTCTTTTATGTACTCCAAAGAGAAGAATCCTTCAAGTTTAAAAGAAGAGTACCTGAATATGCTATGAGTATTAACCAAATGATGATATTAGTATTAGACAAATAAGTGTGATACCTTAAACATCATATTGCTAGGAAAAAGGTAAAATATATAAATGTGATACCTTAAACATCATATTGCTAGGAAAAAGGTAAAATACATAAATGTGATACCTTAAACATCACATTGCTAGGAAAAAGGTAAAATATATAAATGTGCAAAATATACGCAATAATTTTCAAGAGATTTTTTTTATAAGACTTATATATCCTAAAGGCACTTCGGTTTTTTTTTTTTTTTGGGTGGGGGGGATTAGATGTAGAGGAATTACACAGGCAGAATGAGGAAAGAAATTGCTTTTTACACTGCTTAGGTTGGAATAGAATAGAGAGGAAAGGGATATGATATTAGTATTGGACAAATAAGTGTGATACCTTAAACATCATAGTGCTAGGAAAAAGGTAAAATATATAAATGTGGAAAATATATGCAATAATTTTCAAGATATTTTTTTTATAAGACTATATATCCTAAAGGCACTTTTTTTTTGTGGGGGGGGGGGTAGATGTAGAGGAATTACACAGGCAGAATGAGGAAAGAAATTGCTTTTTACACTGCTTAGGTTGGAATAGAATAGAGAGGAAAGGGATATGATATTAGAAAGGAAATAATTTCTCTTTTTTCTTCATTTAAAACCATACGCAATAAACATCAACCTCAAAAATTCCTAAAGGAGATTTCCATTGATTAAATTGATCAAATAAAGGAGGATAATCAACTTCTTCCACAACAGAGTTCTCCCACTACAGTTATGACAACGTTATATACCAACAAAAGCGACAGATCGGAAGAGCATATGCATGTCCTCAACTAGAAGATGGCTATCTAATCACATAGGTATGCGGTTGGCAGTGGCTGTGTTCCACATTTCTTAGCAAAATAACAGAAGAGCTGTCTGTCAATGACCATGTATGCATCTATTAACCTTTGAAATTGAAAAACATGTTATCCACATAGAGAGAGGCTTGTTATCTTCCTTAACTGCTCTAAATTATTCAAAATTTAATGCATGATCTATGGCATTAAATAAAACCAGTGTTCTAAAAAGCGTGAGACGTGAAAAAGCAATGAATCCAGCCTCGAGCGTAGGCACGGCATTATGCAAGAAAGCTTCAATGTGTGAAAATGTGAAAGACATAAGAGTACAAGCATTGAGCTTGCCTACATGCGCTTTTTAGAACAAAGGCAAAAGCCCTTTAGCTCCTATACATACTTCTACCAGAAATGTCTATCACATGATCAGCAAAACTGGGTTATGAAGTCAACTAAGGGTCTTGGCATTAACTGCAGTAACATCAGTAGAGAGGAGTTAAAAATCCCAAAAAACCATATTTTGAGTACTTGGACTGGAAACATCTCCTGATAATCAAATTCAAAAATTCATCTTTCACATTTTCAAGTAGTCATTTCTTTCCAACAATCAGATCCCTGTATGTACTTTTTTAGAGAAAAACACCACCCCATCATTCTTTCTTTTCATGTACAAATTTTTATGGATATAAAATCCACCTGTAGAAACAGAAGTTTGGACAAGCAAGCTCAACTCTTTGTTGTGGGTACTAGTCTCTTATTAGGCTAATTGACTTACTAAGAAACAGTGGAACTTTCATCAGAATCCACACTCTTTATGTACTCAGGGTTATGTTGAATATTTTAGTCTAAGCAAGCAGATTGTGATGTAGATCAGCCTTGCTCCGAAAAATTGCCAAATTAAGCCCTAGAAAAATGCTGGTGCAATATAATTGTCTATTTATGATAAAAGAATAATAACCCTAACTTCAATCAGCTCCCAACTCCCAAGTTGAAGATGATGTTAATCCTAGTTAAAGCAGTCATTTCACAGACTTGTCTTACCCAAAAAAAAAAAATGTAAAAACTAGTATATGCGCCTCAAATTTGTAACCTAAAATGTTTAATCGCACTGGAACTCTAAAGAACATTCCCTAAAATAGACATTCCAAATTTGCACCAACAACAATAATTACGCGCCAAATTAAAGCGTCTCTAGTATTTACTCAAAACCCAGCTCAAAAAGCAGATAAAGACAGGATAAAGTGCATTAAAATCACTATAAAGAAAATCACGAGATAGACCTTGTCGCCTCGTTCAATATACTTGACCGCAACGAGCTCTTTTGTCTGCTTATCTCTCATGAGGCGAGCAACCCCGAAATTACCAGAGATCGGAAGAGCACACGAACTACACGACGCTCTTCCGATCTCATAATCGGCATGTCCATGCCCGGACCAACCGTAATCTGCGCCCGATCCATTTAACTGATTGAATAGTAGTAGGTATTGACCCAACTTCTGTGACCGAAACCTTAGTTCATTCACATTACTCAGTTCACTAAACGACGGTGTTTGGCTGCCGGATAGCAGCTACAACCGATGGGAAGGAGATCGGAAAGTGAACGGGTAATTGGCAGGTAATTTGACTAATTAAGAAAGTGCAAAGGGCGCTTGTTTTTGGTACTTTCGCTTTTTAGAAATAGATATTTTTTGGTTCTGTGGTCGGCCAAGGATCAGATTAATATCTCTTTCCTCTGTTTTTTCTGTTACAGGAAACAGCACTAGGATGATGGGGAAGAAAGTAACGCCGAGGACACGATGTCGTTTTCGCCTAGCTGGACAAACTTGAATACGACGACGTTCCTTCTCTCTCTGTTCTCCCCACTTATTCTATATTTGGACAATTGCAATCGAGGTCCACCACCTTGTCAATAAATGCAACTAGCCCCACCTCCTATTCTTGGGAAGAAAGTCCTATGAAAGGCCTCCTATCCCTGAACCATAGGCAGCCAATGGACCTCGAAGTGATTTTCATTAAAACTTTGTGTTAATTTCAACCCTTAACATTCTTTTATTTACTTTTTTATTACTAGCTATACCATTTTCTCATAGTAAAATTTGACCATGAGATTTGGAAGTGGAAGAGTTGGATTAAAAAAAAAGAGAGAAAGAAGATTTTTAGATTAGATAGAGGCAAATAGGTGAAAAAAATATATAAATACTTAGTCTCTTTTATGTGAGAGGGAGAAAATCTCATTTATAATCAGTGATTATTATAAATGAGAAAATAAATTATTCAAAAAAAGGAAGGACGTGGAGGACTTAAATAATGGAGATTTGTACATAAATGTTTTGAGTCCTTCAATTTTTATGTTGTAGATCTTACGGAATGATTAATACACTCTTCGATTGTCTACTATTCAAATATTATTACAAAACATTACTAGCGTCATTTTCTAAAACATCTCAAAAGTTTTATAACAAGACCTTTGAGCGGTTTTTGAAAATTTTCTAACATTACCGTAACAAAATGAAAGGTAAAGGATGTAATTTTACTTTTTGAATATGTGTAGGTCCTCAAAATGAATTTGTTTCCCTTCTATATTTCTATTGGATAAAAAGTTTTGCTTTTTTCTTTTATTCTGGATAAATAAATAAGATTTTTGTTTTATCTAGAGCGTCCCTGATATGGATAAGTGCTTGCATTATCATGTGATTTGTTACTCTATTTATTGGCTAGATTGTCCTATCAAAACAAACAAATTGTGTTATGCGAATTTAGCAATTCTAACCATAAGTCCATAATGGACTTAGATGTCGAGACAAGCATTAGAAACAGTTTTGTAGAGGTCAAAAGGATTGTCTGCGTTTTGATTTTCACTTTAAAAAGGCTATTGGAGTCATTATTGATAGTTCATTTCTCTTCTTAATGTCTAGTTACGTTATGCCGCCAGACGCACACACCTTCCAAATTCAGTTTACCTTCGAAAATTCCATTGTATTGATGCTACTTGTAACATCCCGCATAAATTTCTAATAAATTTTGCTAAATTATAAGACATATACTATTTTTGTAAGTTTATAGGACAATTACCCTTCTTGTAAATAACTAATTGTTAGATTTGCCAAGTGTATATGGCACATGGCATTTTTATAAATAAGAAATTTGACAATCTTGCCAAGTGTCTAGGACACTTGGTAGTTTTGTAAATGGTGGATTTCAAATGGTGATTTCAATACAATTAAATTTCTACCATTATAAAAGAGCAAACGAAGATGAAGACTTCCAAACATTTCCCATGTCCTAAAGATTCCTACGAGATGTCCCCCTCTTCCAACCATAATATTATCTATTGACCATCTCCTTATCTCTTATACTCAATATTAAACAAAAAGATTTCTCCAAAAGCTATCTTTCTAAAATAAATAAAAATACAGTGTTTAAGTGTTTTGGCGTATACAAGTGAAGAGTGAACCTTTGGGAAATTAAATTAAAATGCGAGTAACAAGTGTCTTGACTCTGTCTTTTTTTATCTATTAGCTCCCCCTTTCGAAGCTCATATCTTCCATAACTCTCTTTGTTATTCAATATTTGATTGTAATTACTCCTCATGCTCCGATTGTTTTACTTTGTCATTTGATTGTTGACGGTGTACTATTACTTTGGATAAACCATTGTTATTGTTCTTGGGCATTGCTAGTGACATCGTTTATCCGTTTGCTTTGTTTTGTGATACTATAGCCTTGCTATGTGGTTTTGACCATCTTGAATTGTTATTGAATGTTTGTGTATTGTATAGCTTACGGGTAGAGACTAAGCTAGTGGTGGCTCAACTTGTATTTATGATTGGCTTTCTTGTAGCGTTATGGCCTCCCTTCATTCTATCATGAGCCAATACATATTGTTATTCACTGAATACTCTGTACTCACTCCCTATATTTTCTACAATCTTGTAGGTATTAAATTAAGAAGTTATGTGGCCGGATCATCTTAGAGGTGGAAAAGATACATGTATGTGATCGAGACTTCTATACGTAGTCGATATTTCATTATGAATAACCCACAATTCGTTTAATTATCAGAGTGCGCAGCGAAAGCACTTCAATATTTTTAAATTATATTTGTCAAGTCCCGCTTTTAATTTTAAATCGAGATACTTGTTTAAATGCTTCCGCTATTTTATAAAATTGAGCGCGTGAGACCACCAATCTGGTTTCATCTTGGGCGTGAGTTGATTGCTTTAGCTGGTAAAACAAGTGGTTTATTTTGCGTCTAGGTGTCTGACATAGACAATGGTCTTTGATTGAAGACTATTTTGAGATTTATATTAATTAATGAGACCAACTCAAGTGCCGATGAAAACATCAAGAAGTTGAATTATTAATGTCTAAATTAATAGTCTGTCGGCTTGTTGGTGATTGTTTCTACTTATTGTATGAGTTGTAATAATAATAAAATTTCAGTACATGACACATACAAGCCAGCAGTGCAGTCTGAGAAAGAAAATACTAATTAAATTGACAAAATATCATCCTAATACATCAATATATATTTCTAACGATATTGCAATTTCAACCTAAAACTCATTAGATAAAATAAATTATTTTAACCGACTACCTATATCGTGCCTATGTCAATGCCACTTTCTCGACTCATATACGTCAGTATAGCACTATTGGTGTACGAAGCCAGTTTTATATGATAATAGTAAATAATAAGGCTAACTAATGAGTAATGATTAGCATGTGACAATATTTAATTCAATTTGTTATTTAATGTCACATTAGTTGTCACTTTTAGTTTTAAATATCACTAGAGTTACATAGCGTATTGTATATATGTATAGTAAATACTCAAGCCTTCCACTTAGTCTTGGTTGTTTGATTTTCATTGTTGGAAGTGAATTATAATGAGAAATTATAATGTGGTAAAATGTGGTAAAATGAATAGTGAAAATCAATAAGAATTTAAAATGTGTGATTATAGTTAAGTAATTAAATCAGTGGTACATAGACTTATAATGTTAAATTATAAAAAGGACCAAACAAGCACGCCAAACATGGAGTTTTCAATCATCGCGTTTTACCTTTGGGATGACAACAATTTTTTTTTTTTTTTTGCATCGTTGGGATGACAACTTTTGCTTCTATGCAACAATAATCCAAATCTTTGAGCTAATTATTTTAGCCAAATAATTATTTTACACATATATGTTTTCCTTACTCGATTAAAAGTCACGTGTTTAATTGATTGTAATAAATTTGTTTTTGTGGGTTTCATCATAAATTACAACTAATCACTTACATAGAAATAAACAGTTTAAGATTGTAAGTATGTTATTTATTCATATTAGAAAAATATTTCTGTATAGAATTATGCTTTTGACTGTGAGAAATATCTAAGAAGGTAACGGGGTTCTAACTTGTAAAGTTTTGAACTTGTCAAAAACCAAAGTTATGTTATCTTGTCCAATTAAATTATGAGAACGAATTGTAACTTTCATGGGTAGACGGGTTTGGATAAGACGGTGGTCTATTGGGCCCATTTTCATTTACGCTTTTACACTTTCGTGTCGGAGTCGGTGCATTCAGATAATTACATTTGTGTTGGAAGAGGGTTATTTTAGGGAGTATTTGATCCTCTTTATCACTTCTCTTTATAATATCACATATCACTGATTTAACTAAAAATTTGATAATTATTCATCTATAACTATAAATTTCAAACTTATATAAAATCTACACTACTCATTTCACATATTTATAATTTCTCTTTATAATTCAATTTAGATAAATAGCTTCAAACAGTCACTTAATTTAATAAATAATAATAGGGCATACTCACTGTGTAATCAAAACTTTGTTCATGCTAAACAGATATGAATAATGTTATACTAGTATAGCACATATGATATGCACGAAAAACAAAGTTAAAAAATATAATGATAAGAATTTGAAAAATGAATGAGAAACATTTGTACATTAGTTAAAAATATAAAAATAGGAATATAAATCAACAGAAACAATTAGACTAATAAACGTATTAATTAAAATTGTTTTCTATATACAATGGACCATATCAACATGCATGACATGGATATAGGTCGTTATTTATTAAACATAGCACCTATGTTGTATTAGTCAAACCACATACTTGAACTTTGAATTGAATCTTTACATTTTGAATATCTTTGAAATTTCAGAAATTTTCATCTTATATGATTTTGAAACTCAGACTTGTGAAAAAAGAAACTTGTCTGAAAAAAGAATAAATGTTTATGATAAATTTATTTGAGATCGATTTTTTGACAAACAAATCCAAATGTAGAAACTTCTTAAGTTTCCAATTTCCTACTCATTATACTAAAACATTAAAAATTTTTAAGAGAATGAGAGGGGAAAAAAACTAATCATGTAAGATTTGCATGTTTCCAATGAGAATGAGACCAAAACCTCCATAAAACGTTATTGATATTCAAGTAAAGATAATTGAAGCGAACTAAATTCACAATAGCCTTTTAAAGTTATAGTGTAAACAAACTTGTCAAGTGTTTAACTTTACCAACCACCATTGACATCGTTTCGGCGAGCTCTTCTCCTTGCAAAAATATATCAACCACCTAATATTTCTTATTGCAAGCATTTTTCATAAACTTACAATATGTTTGATAGCATTTGTTTTTATGAAAAGTATCAAATTCAAGTAATAATTATTGAGGCAAATCAAGTTCACAATAGCCCTCTAAAGTTATAGTGCAAGTACAAAATTGTTAAGTGTTTAACTCTATCAACCACCGTTGATAATGTTTCAGCAAGCCCTTCTCCTTGCAAAAAATATATAAGCCATCTAATGTTTCTCCTTACATGCATTTTTCATAAACTTACAGCGTGTTTAATTTCATTTGATTTTCAATTTTCATGAAAAATATTATCAGGGGAAAAATTCAACCTTTATGAGTTTCTTTGGGAAATAGAATTTTAATGGTAGGGGAACACATGGGAAAATAGGCAAAACATGACATCATCAGTTATCTTACAGCACCAGTCAAAAGTGAGAAATATAGTAGAAATTACACTTGATTTAGATTAGTATAATATAATATAGATATATATTGGAGGATATTATTATCTTTTTAAGTAAAAAAAAGTTATATCTCGTGAAAAAAATTGAGATATGAGATTGAAATTGTAAAGTTTAAAAGGTTATGATTAAATTGTTCAAATTAGCTGTTTTCAAGTAAAAAAAATATGACATTAACTATGACGTCAGCGATTTGGTCGGAGAATTGGAGGGCACTATTATCTTTTTAAGTAAAAAAAAGTTAAGTCATGTAAAAAAAATATGAGATTTGATATTGAAATTGTCAAGTTTAAAAGGTTAAATTGGCAAATTAACCATTTAAAAAAATAAAACAATAAAAAAACATGACATCAATCATGACATCAGCAATTTGGTTAGAGAATTGAAGGGTATTATTGTCTTTTTAAGTAAAAAAAATTAGGTCACATAAAAAAATATGAGATTTGAGATTAAAATTGTCAAGTTTAAAAGGTTAAGATTAAATTCAGGGTTAAATTAAGTAAATTAGCCATTTTAAAATACAAAGAATAAAATAATTTTTAAAAATGACATCAACTATGACGTCAGCGATTTAAGCGGAAAAACTTGTTTAGACTACACTTAATTTTGATATATGTAAATATATAGATAATACCATTGATACTCAATACCACTTAAAACGACATTAAACGATATGACTTAAATTAAGTAAGTCACGTATACATAACTTTAACTCTATTTATGAATTTAATGTAATGCATATTACCGCTCAGGTTGATATTGAATATTCGTAATATGCATTATTCTGCAGATAATTATGTAGATGATGACAAGTACCACGGATCTTCCAAAACAAGAAAGCTTCACTCTTTCCATATTCAATAACGCTTTTTTTTTAATTACTAATAATCGCGGGAGTCTAGGAAGAAATTAATTAATTTCTTTCAGCGTCAAACAAGTGTTGATACCTAGCAACAATAAATCGGAGACACATGTACAATAAACCTGTCATCTTGATGGTGAGTAGTCCTCAACCACCAATGAAGTGGATCGATAATCAATTTTGAGACTATCAAAATTAGGAAGCTTGATTGGTTCACCAAGTGATTCACTCCACTATATAGTTGCTACTGTATTGATCCCGTTCTATATGATATATATATATATATGTATATTTGTGATTAATAGCCGGTCCGTCTAAGAAGAGCTAACATCGCGTCTTATGGAGTGGAAAAATGTCACACAGTCCTTTGTTATTGGAGGATTAAAAGGCGGGCCCCCTGATCCCCCAATAACAGAAGACCATGTGGTACTTTCCCACTTCATAGGGGAGATGTTAGCTCTCTTTAAAAAATTTCAGTTAATAGCTGTACAAGGCCAAAATCGTCTATAAATAAACAATAATGTATACAATTTAGAAATAGAGAAATGCTAACAGCATAATTTCTAAAATTCTCTCTCTGCGCGTAAACAATCAGAGAGAGTTCCTTGATTACTCACCTTCATTTTTTTTTTAACTATAACTTTACCTAATTTTAAAGATTTTGTATTCATCGAGCCCAATTAAAACATAACGTGCACATAAATGTTTTGTTTGCTTTGGCAACGGATCTAGAGGAGGGATCCATTTTGATTTAAAAAAACAAAAAATATCCGACTGTGCTAGCGCCGAAACTTTTCATTTTAATGGACCACGTATTTCTTTACTTTTTTGTTCTAATTTCTTCAAGTGAAAGGATGTACCAAGAGGAGCAATGATCTAATCTCAGACATTTAGCGGCATAAAGCAGCCACACACGAGTATGATTTGGTATGTCAAATGACACACATTTAACACATTATATAAACATTTAGTGATATAATACCTTTAAACATATGACATTAAATCATTTTCAGTACCAAGAGATTATGTATATGGTAATACCCAGAAATGATGCCCGAATATTCCGAAGGATTATTTAAGGATTCAATTTGTGGCCTTGCCTTTAACTCAACGATCAAGGGATCCCACATTAGCTGTTTTTGACTTTTTGGACTTTTATCTTCTTTTAGTCAAATATTCCAACGTAGTGTAAAAATATTTAAAAAAATAAAACATGACATATTATTTTCTAGATTCTATTGTCATGTTTAAGTCATGTCAAAGCACCATAAAACTATCGACTTAATTTGCTTTAGTCACACCATTGTTTGAAATGGTCATATAATCGGTTAGCAAGTTATGTAACTAAAAAAGAGAATGAAATGAGCTCTGAGTTGCTTACTAGAGACATCGAGGAACTTCTCCAGTGAGGAAGGAATTGTTGGGTATGTATTGCCAAAATAATCCAAATTGATATATAAAAGAACTGTGGCATCTAAAGATGAATTATGATAATTAAATTTTCCTTATTTGAATCACATGCTTGGAAGAAAAATCATGGGAAGTCAGCCACATAAAATTGGAGAAGAGACCACTTGCTTTTCGTATCAACATGGAATTTGGTAACAATGAAACTGTGTTGAGGAAGGATATGGCAAGATTTCTAGGCAGTTTCTTAGATGTCTTAGCTGACTACTTTTTCCTACAAATATAGGTGGTTCTTCTCTTCCTTTTTATATTAGAGTGACATGAGTTTTTGAGAGTCAAATTGGCCAGCTTAGGTGCCGTTATGTTGTTTGGTGTTTTCAGATTGTTTCCTATTTTCATTCTGTCAAAATGCGGAAAACGCTTGTTGATCGTTTTCGAAAACACGCATGGGAAAGTTATTGAAGAAATGAAAAACGAAAAACTGTGATTTTCACGATTTTCCTGCCAAACTAACAGGCCCTTCCAAAACGCGGAAAACGCTCTATTCTCAGTGTGAACGCAACTTAAGGCCCAATTACACGTTCCTCTCTCTCTCTCTCGAAATCGCCAGCTTGGGTTTTCTCCCCCCAACCACAACTTCTTCCCGATGGCGATCGGACTTCTTGGCTACACCAATAGCCCTCCGGTAAGTTTTTCGTTCCGGTAAGTTTTGTCTCTTTGCCCTAACTCCCAACTCCTCGTTATTTTCGTATCAAACGTCTGAACAAGGCCTTTTTTTTCTGGCTATCGATGGTGAAATCACTCACCAGAAAGACCGTCCTGAATTACCTTGGGGCGGTCAGTCGTCGAGGAAGTGAAATAGCAGCAGACGTCCACCCCCGTTTGTGAAATACGCAAGTGTCCAGGTAATTTGTATCCATGTTTGTAATTTTCATTTTTTGTTGTTTGATTGTGGGATTTTGGTTTATTTCTCGGTCTAGACTAGTGAATTTAGTATTTTATTTCAGCAAAAATTAGCAATTACTTTGTGATTTCTGGATATAGAGTTGCTATTGAGGCTATGGGCAAAATGTTATATTAGAATTGGATGGTAAAATAGTCGTAGATGCAGTCAAGTCTGATGAAATAGCTAGGTCCTCTATTAGATGCTGAAATTAAAGTTAATATTGTCCAATTATATTGCTGTTAATACAAATTATACTTATGTACGGGATATGGGTTCTAAAATTCTGATCTCAACAGCAGACATTTGATATGATCTAAGTTCCTCATTGTTGAAGATAAAACAGAAACAAATTAATTCCCTGTGTCTAATATACTAAGTGAACCAGAACGTAACAGGAACAATGAATGGAAGGGAAAGAGGACAAAGAGAAGAGGAGGAAGATCATGGGGAGAAGAATTAGACTAACAGAGAGAAGAAGATAACCAGAAATTAAAGGATCAGGTTAACTTTAATCAAGCCTCAGTATCATATTTTATAGAGAACCCATTATACATGGTTTCAATTAATCTGGGTTAATTGGGAGATAGTTATATTAGTAAATACTGGAATATCTTTAAAGTAAAATCCAAAATACTTTCCTAAAAGAAGAATTTAAACTTGGAAAGTAATCACATGATATGTCTAATTATATCTTCAATGAAGCTTTTAGACAACGCAGTTCCAATCCGTATATTATAAGTGCCGTTACATCTGATAATTTCAGTAGTGTTGCAGTGTTTGAGTTCAAAAAGATGAATCTTACAGTTGCATCACAGTTCTGATCATGTCTTATGATATAAGAGTAGCCACGACTTGTTAAAATGGTGTATCCAAAAATAATGTGCTGCATGGTTTATTTCAAAATTGTGCTTCTCGAATATAAATAACTAAGAGCTTGTTTGATACTCTTTATTTGGGGAATTTATAATGAAGAGAGAAGATCGGAAGAGCATTGGAAATGTAAAAAGATGTGACATATGTGGTTGTAATTGAGCAGTTGTCAAATCAAATGTCAAATCAGTGGTAGGTAAATTTATAAATTGTGAGAATAAAGAAGATCAAACAAGCTCTAAATAAGAATACAGCTGTATAAAGATTAAGGGCATGTTTATTGATCAGATGGAGTCGATTATACTTGGAGATCAGATTATACTTTTGAGACCAGACTCAAATTTCAATATTTTCCTTTGTTTACATTGTGCATTCCTATGCATCAATACTGTCAGTCTTAAGACACGACAGGATAATTTTGTGGAATCAATTTCTTCTCCATTTTGACATGACAAAGATGAAATAGTTTATGAAATAGATCAGTCTTTTTGAGATCGTGTTAATTGCTTATTGAAAGATGCTTACAACTGATTCCTGGCTTTTTGTTATTTTGCATATATATCAGGCTGAGCAATTCTCAAACTTGTTAGATGAAGATCTAGCATTGATGGAAAAAAAGATTGCATTCTGCCAAAAGGCTTGAATTGTATAAAAAAGAAAGGAACAAGATTGATTCCGTATCTTGGGTTCCAATGAAAGCTGAAATGCAAGTTATCTGATGATGATGATAATAGAATTTGCAGTTGAGTGCCCCGTATTATTTTCTTCAAAATTTCTTATTTTTGTCCAGATAATTTACCATTTTAATGCTAGGTTCTTCTTGTAACATTGGCTCCATTACTGTGTATTCTGTGCGTAAATATTCATTCTTGTAGCAAATAGATATATGGTTTTCGAGTCCAAGAATGAGTGTTGTACCTTTATGCTCTTTGATGAAGTTTAATGACCTCAAGTTGTAGGCCTTTGGTAAGTTGGCTAAGAATCGAATCTTTCCCCAAGCCATATATTGTAGTACCTTCACTTTTGTGAAGATTCAATAATTAGATGGCATGAAATTCATTCTTGCAATAAATCACCAAACAAATGCTTGTTTTATAATGGAGGAAAATACATTTTTAAGGTGCTAGTGTTGATTGAAGTTTGTTAAGCATCCGCCAGAAATATACCTCAAGAGGAAGAATCAAAAGTAAAGTTGAATATATATTTTATGTAATGAGACACGATCTAATTATATCAAGTAGCAGTGGCGTAACATATTATATTTTGGTGAATGATATACATGTCATAATGGAAAATATATAATAATCTCATTTCAAAGTTCATAACGAAAAAGAATAGTAAAAAATTAGTTAGATATCGTTACAAACATAGATGTAAAGTTACGATATTTTGTTCTACTTGTTTAAATTCAAAAAAGAAGGTAATATCAGCAATTTGTTACATATCATTACAGATATAGATGTAGAGTTAAAAAAATGCAAAATGTTAAACAGAACGTGTTTTTCAGTTTTTCATTTTCAAAATCAATTTTCAGACAAGACAAATAGAACCTGTTTTCAGCAAATTAGAAAACAGAGAATGAAGTCAGTAAATAGAAAACGTTCTACAAAATGAAAACAGAAACACAAATAAAATGACACCTTAGTGTCTTGTGAGTTTTTCTTGTGACTTTTTGAGAGTTGTTCAAATGGTAGAAAATTGGTGCAATAAAGCTCAGGATTTTTTTTCTTGTAATATTTGGTGGCTGTGGGTTGGTAAGTGAAATTCTATATAGTTGAAATGACTTTAATTATATAGTGAAAAATTTTAATGGTCCATTAAATTTTGCCTTCTTCTTTTTATATTTTATATTTATCCCATCTAAATTAAATTTCTTAAATAACGATTCTGTGAACATAATTGAAGAATTTACCTTAATTCCCAACAGGAATTACATGGTTCGGTTTATAAAGAGACAAACCAATAAAGTATCTAATTGCCTTGCTATGACACCATATTTTCATAAAATAATCCCCGAACCTGGAATGAGGCCCTTACATTTATAGTAGCCCAATGTATGTATGAGAGTTAAATGTTAGTGTACTTTTAAAAAGTTATTTCAAATCCTGAAATGTTATTGTATTTTTAAAAAGTTATCTCAAATGCTATTATACTTTAAAACTCACCTGATATGCTACTGAACTTATGAAAGTGTTATCGCCTTTGCCACCGGAGTTAAAAATATAACGAACTTAATGACATGGCTAATGGAATTTATTATGTGGCATCTTTACCATTATTTTTTTAACTGGGTATTTATGAAGTGACAAATAAGATAATATTTTCATGAGTTTAGTCACATATAAGGAAAACTTTATAAAGTACAATGGCACTAAAACTTTATAAAGTTTTATAAAACTTTCCTCATATACCAGTAAACCCGTGAGAATGCTATCTGATTTGCCACTCAGTCAAGATCTGGTTAAAAAAATAACAGTCAACACGCGGTAAATTCTATTAGCCATGTTATCAAATCAATTACGTTTTTTAACAGATGTGGCAAACGAGATAACACTTTCACAAGTTTAGTGGCATATCGGGTGAGTTTTAAAGTACAATGACATTTGAGATAAATTCTTATAAGTACAGTGACATTTCGGGTAAGTTTTAAAGTACAATGACATTTAAGATAACTTTTTAAAAGTACAGTGACATTTTGTGTAATTACCTCTATGTATGACAACAGTGTTGAAGATTTAATAATAATATATATCAAGTTTGCTTCTGGGAAAAAATAGCGTGGAAGGAAAAAAGGAAAAAGAAATGTAATAATAAAATAAAGGAACTCATAAAATAAAATAAAGAGGAAATTAAAGGATATACACCTTTTTTAATTATTATATCAATTATGCACCACCCACATAATATAATTACTATTTTACCCTTGTAATTTGTATTTATGTCATCCTAGTTTTTCATTTTTTGTATTTTCGTAGCCTTTATTTATTTTTATATTTATAATAATTAAAGTATTATTATTTTAAATTTTATTATCATTTTATATTTATTTATTATCCTAGTTTCATCTCTCTATATATATACATACAAAACCCTAGTTGCATTCCAACCTAGCCGCCGTCGCGGCCTCTGCTACGGTCACCAATGCCACTACTATCACCACAACCTCCACCTATGTGCGCCCCACCACCACCTCGCTGCTACTGCCACTGTTGCAGCATACCCTCTGCGCCCCCCCCCCCACCACAACCTACCGCCACCCCATCGCCGCACACCTCACCACCAACGCACTGCTGCCGCGAACAGCAGCCGCGTGCCTGCCGCAATTGCTGCTCGCAGCAACAGCGACGCTGATGTGTGATGTTACTGCCGGGACATTTTCTAGCAGCTGAATTTTCATCCTCATTTTGATTTTTTTCCCGTTTGAATTTTCATCCTCATTTTCGGCAGCGTAACCTAGTTAGTTATTTTATATTTTCCATTTTTTTTCATTTTGTTACCATATACATTGGTTGTTATTATCTTCCAATTTTTTTTTTGGTTTATTTTTCTATATTACCATTTTTTTCTGGTTGTTACCATCTTCCATTTGAGCTCCCCCCATGTTACCATTCTGGTTTTATTATTTTCTTACGTTTTATCATTTTGTTATCATTTATTGGGCTTGTTACCATCTCAATGTTGTGATTTTTTTCCATTTTTTTAATAAACAGTGTCTTTGGCTACACTAAACACACCTAATTTTTATTGACGAATTTACTACTTTTTTAATTGTTAATATGATATTTATCCGGGTGGTAGCATTTGTTTTGTGAACGGTAACATTATTTTTGTGTTTTTGGCGTGGTGGTATTGGCAGTTGACCACTGTCCCGAGTTGAAATTGTTGCAGGCGGTGACTTTTTTTATTGAAAAAATTTATATTTAAGTAATTATTATTATAATTATAATTTATAAAAAAATAATAGCTAATAAAGAATTGAATTCTAATGAAAATTGGTTTAGTTTTAAAATATAAAATGATATTTTTATAATTACTTTCAATCTAAAAGTATTTTTAAAATACTATTACAAAGAATGGTTATACAAAGCGTGGTAATCGAATTTGGACATTATACTCGATCGGACCATCAGTAAGACAAATCAACCTGGACCGGTGTAGTGGAGGCTTTTGTTAACAGAGCCCAACGGAATCTAGCCTCACATTAGACAAAAATAACATTTTTATATAATAGAAATGTAATTTTTGTACAATAAATTCATATCTTATGAGATATATAGATGTAATTGGTTTAATCAAATTCATATTGAAATAAAATGAGATTGTAGCATGGACTCAAACTTGGATTTACTTTTGAAAATTAAAGGACGGTTAAATTCAATATTTTCTATTTTCAAAAATATTACAATTACAATTTAAGTAGAAAAGAGATGCGTGAGGGATTGTTTCTATAGAAAATCTAATGATAAGGATACCAACTACGGAAAGAGAAAGTAAACAATAATGGTTGAATTCAATAACTTCTCAGTTAGTACGCGCGCATGTGCGTAAATATATATATATATATATATTATTCCTTTATTATTATTATTATTATTATTATTATTATTATTATTATTATTACTACCAGAATTATCGTCTATGTATTGCAGGGGGAAAACTACAGCAATAAGAAAACTTAACATTACTATGTACTTAATCTTAATCAAACATATATTAAATGTAATAAAAGTAATATACCGTTAATTTAGCAGTCACACTTAGTTCCGATTTAATACCATGTAATATAGTATATTAATAATACCATATGATGTATTGGGGTACACTATATGAGAAATTACAATATATCATTTGATGTTATATATATGGCGTTAGTTTCTTTTCAAAATAAAATAATAACGGCGCTACTAAGAATAACTAATGTAAAAAATTTGTCTAATCAAATCAATAACCAATTATATTGAACACACGTGTATAACAAATTAAAGCTTTAAAACGAACACAAAATATAGAATAAAAAATTACTATAAACTATTAATATGAAGAAATTTCAATGAAATTTATTTGTTATAAATTTCTTTAAGAAAGAGATTCTTAATTATACAAAAAATCACCTGTTGTTTTTTAAGGTAGAAAGTTCATGAAAGTTATTTCAGCATTTAAGTTATTTTATCAGAAAGTAAGGAAAAAATTGAAAACAAAAATGTAAAACAAATTTAATTATTATCCAGTACAATCAGAATAAAACTCATAATTATCCAAAGAATCCTATGAATTTCTCTAAGAAGATATTCATATTCTTAATTACCCAAAAAATGGATAATAAAATAAAAACAGAAAGTAGGGAAAAAATTTAAAAAAATAAAAAAATGTAAAACAAATTAATTGTTATCCACTTGTGACGTTATCAATGACGGCACCAGTATTTTTATGATTCCAGACTAGTGACGGGAAATTACATTGCCAGACGACTTCTCTCATTATTAATATATAAATAGATTATATAAGGTCAACTATTATATTTTAATCCTTGAACAATTCGGTTCATTCTCATTGAAGGATCCAAATTGTATAGAATATAATTTTCCCCACTAACGCAGTTTCACCCATGCACATTCTAATCAGAATGAAGAGTAATTCTATGAGATTGGATTTCATTAATATATATGCATTATTGAATTGTAGTTTACTTTTTCACACGAATTTTTAAAAATCCTCAGGTGATTTAAGAATATCGTGCACAAATCTGTTGCTGCCTTATTCAAAAACAAAAAGAGAAGCGGTTAGAGCTTTGTATCACGCCAAATACTGTTTGTCCTCCTCCCTAGTCACCCATGATGTTAAATTAATAAATCAGACAGGGCGGTGGGCTATGCTCGGCAATTGCATATATTCTAACTAGATCTCAGCCCACCATTCCGCGCATGATAAATACTAGTATATATGTGTTTTTACATATTGCCGCCTAATAATACTTTTTCCGTCTCATAAAGATATTTTCTTTTTATTTTTCACATTTATTAAAAATACTTTAATCAATGTCGTTAAAAATGTACAATTTAAGATTATATTTCCTAATATGACATCTGGTTTATTCAATATTTCACTTTAGATATTTTTTATTGCTATGTTACCATGCATAATAAATATAAGTATTTTAGAAAAAAGTTAATTTCACAAATTGCCCCAAACCTTTGAATTGAGAATCAGCTTGGTCTCCAATCTTTTTTTGACCTCTTAGGTTCCCAACCTTTTATAAATTTATATGATAGATCCTTTTTGACGGATTCCGTCAATACTAACGTTAACTTTTCAACAAAAACAAAAGATTTAAAAATAATAAAAAATAAAAAAACCCTCCCCACCGGTCCAAAGAACGGCCGCAGAAATGCTACCATTTTAGGCTACCAAAAGGGGATTCATTTTAGCCGCCGAAAATGACAGCATTTCGATAGCAAAATGGGGGGATTCACCTCCATTTTTGGCCATCGAAAATGGAGGTGGCCATTTCTGGCGGCCGTTCTTGGGGATGGTAAGAGTCGGGTCGGTGTTTTTATTATTTTTAAATTTTTTATTTTTAAAATTAAAAAGTTAAGGGGCATGCCAGTAATTTTATTGGAAAGTTGACAGTAACATTAACGAAATCCGTAAATATCGTGCTAATTTATGAAAGACTGGGGACTCAAGAGGTTGAAAAAAAAGATTGGAGACCATTCGATTCTTAACTCAAAGGTTTGGAATAATTTGTGAAATTACCCCTAAGAAAACTAAAAAGTTAAATAAAAAAAGAGAAATATAATTTGGAATGGATATAAAAGGAGTAAGAGGATATTTTTTTGGGACAGAGGAGTACTATTTATTTGAATAAGTTTTTTCGGAAATTTTAAATAAAAAATTACACTCTTTAATTAGCACTGTCAACTTGCAAATTTCTAGGTAAATTAATTTTGAATTTTAGAAATCATCGTAATAAAAATGAAAGAAACAAAGGAAACTCAAATCTGCCAAATGCACGAGAGAATATATAGAACTACTAATACTAATACAATAAGGCAAAAATGTATATACTGTGTGAACACTGTTGGTTAAATCAACGCCTTCCTACATTGGAAATGTATCATGGTCATCAAGAAATTGTCAATGATCCAAGCCAAAAGTTAACCAAAAAACTGATTAATTTGTACTCTCTCTCTCTCGCGGATCTGTTGCAATCATCTCTTTCTCACTCTTGCACGAATTTACTGCAAAGAATGGAAAAACAAAAACCTCAATCAGAGATGAATAAAAATTGACAACCACCAATATATAATTCTTCAGTGCCTAACAAAGACATAAATAAACATAAGGGAAGTAGGGAACAGATGCATGCATTTAATTCATCATATCCTACATCAGAAAGGGCTTTCTGTAACGAGCACACTACAACCAAATCAACCTTTTGTTTCACCTGCCCAACAGCCTGTTTCTATTCACACCACGGCAGCAAAGTCTATAATTTCTAACCAAACAATATGTCTTCAAAATTAGCCAGAGTACAAATTGTTTGTTATGCTTCGATCAAAGTTATCCTCCATCTACCAATTTGTAACAATGTCGTTTTCGTCTATACTGCAGATTAAATTGAAGCTCAATATTCTGAAAGATTTTGGGGCAACTTGAGAGAACTACACCAAAGCCATATTCAATTCTTATATCCCATATCATCCTTGACCAACCAAAAAATTAGTAACACTTTCCTCAAATTTCTTTTCTTGGAAAATCTAAAAGATAAAAAACACATTTTGGACATTCATGACTAGATAGTTACTTCAACTAAAGGAAGAAGATTGATGCTAGGCTAAAGGAGATGTAAAAACCAAAGATGGTGCTATGCGTATAAAGAGTAGTTTGGGTTAATAGGTTGGAGTTAAAATTACTGAATGCGACATGTCTAGGCAGTGAAAAGACAAACCAATTTTCATCAAAACACTTGCTGCACAATGCTGCAGATAGTAAAAATTTTCCTTTTCCCGGCACGCAGAAAGAATATAAATGGGCGGATTTATAAATAGATTTAAAATTCAAATTTTGTATAGGTGTTTAGATTTGATTGTGCCATGTGGAGGTAACAATTAAAATGATGTAAGAGTTCAATGTGGTTAAATGTGATATTGTCGTGTGTCTAAAAATTGAAATTTAAATTAGTTGATAAATTCGAATTGTTTTTAATTGGTAGTCAAAAATTGTATATATAACATTTTCATTTAAAGAGATGATAGCCCAAAAATTAAATGCTAGGGACCAATCGTCCATCATCACTCAGATATACAGGAACAAGAAAAGAAAATCCTCAATTTATGCATGTAAGCAGAATAGGCATTACCTTCTTTAATAATATGATTAACAAAAATATCGCCTTCGTTTATCTTAAGAAACATTACTATATATTGGCGGTGCAGAAGGTTTACCTTGAAATGAAGTTTGTTGAAAAAATGAAGCTAAGAGGGCCTGTAACGTTCATTTGTTTTAGGACAGATGCTTTCTAACATGAAGGATCAACATCCCCTCCCCTCTTCGCTTTTCGCCCTCAGTGGAGGTGATGTTTGTAGTTGTTGCTGATGGTGAATTGGAGCATTCTGTTGCTGCTGCTGTTGGAGTAAGAGCTCGTGCGGTAGAAGCTCGAGCTGGTGAGGGTGATGAGAATGAGGGAGTTCCTCCACCTGCGCCTGAATGTGATGGCCGTAAGGATTATTTTCGTAAGAACCCAAGGCCAAGCCTGGCTCAGCGGCAGCAGTAGCCGGGATCATTTGATTAAATCCAGCAGCGGTGACCGGCCCTCCGGCAGTATCAAATCCACTGTTAAACCTCACTAAATCATTTTGCGGGTGTTGCTGCTGCTCATAATTCCTAAACATCTCCTGCTCCCTGGCGGCAGCCTCTACAGCTAACTGCTGTGCCTCAAGAATCTCTTGTGTCTGTTGCTGTTGCTGCGGCGGTGGCTGCTGCTGAGAGTCTTCCCGGATCATCAGCGCCCCGTGATACAGTCCCGTCGGCACTCCCATCATTGCTTGCATATTATACGGCATCACCTGATATGCGGAGGCCCCATAGTTCGGGTGTAACTGCATCAATCCTGGGTGATTATTTATTGGCAACATGGCAGAAGGCCCAATATAAGCAGCCAATTCCCTTTTCGCGTTGTCCAAATCGTGCTGCACTTGCTTGAGCTTGTGTTGCAGGATGGAAATCAGGCCAACACAGCCATAAACCGGATCCCGGAGACGGTACTCCGCCTCATATGCTAAGGAATTTACGGCATCCTCACGCTGGTTGGCGTTGAGGTCATTTAGGAGCTTTGACACATTACTAGCTCCGAAGACTTTATGAACATTTGAGAATTTCTGAGGGTTATCTGGCGGAAAATAGGGCGCAAACACACACTCCTGCGTGCACTTCCTCCGGAGAAACTTGCATGCCGCACACGGAGAGTTGGACGACGACATGTCCCTCTCCTACACTACTAAACAAGGCATTAATCACGCAACTAATCAATTAGTAGAACGTTAATAAGATGCCTATGAAATCTCAGCAAGTAAAAATCAAACATAAAATACAGTGTGAATGTTCAATGCAGATATGAAAGCCGACCTGCTGGGAAGGCAATATATACATTCTTCAAATTAAGGCAGTGGTTTTTATATATAATAATAAAAGTCTGAGACTCTGAATTAGGAAATCCGAAATAGAAAATCAACAAAAGTGTGACAGCAGTATAAAAACGAGTTAAAATTTATCAGAATAGAAATGAAGGAGAAGAACTACTGGGTAACCGTAAAAGCGAAAGATGAGAAAATGATCTCTGGAATGCGTCTACGAGAATGTTCTCTCTGTAAGAGTCTCTATCACGGAAGGCAAGGAACACTAGGCGTAGTGAAGAATATTCTAGATCCGCAAAAGTAAAAAATTCGAGTCTCGAAAATCTTTTGTTCACCACGGAATCCAAACGTCGAAATCTTTCCTTATCTTCAACTAATCCTCATCTAACATTCAAAGAAAGAAGAATGGACCAAACCCGGGGGGGGGATAAAAAGGAAATGAATCCATAAATTCTTACCTTCTATTATGCTTAAGAATAATTACTAACAATTTTCTCCTTCCACAACCCCCATATCATCTGCAAAAAAAAACGGCGGAAAATGGAACTGCAAAACCGACGTCGTCTTCTGTAGAAAACTGGAGAAAAAAACCTTCGGTTTTGTTTAGAAGAATGGAGACCTAGGGGTTCGAGTATCCCAGTGCTTGATCTGATCTTCAACTTCCGCGATCCCAAAAAAAGAACAAAAAAAAAAATACAGAAAAGAACACTTTTCCTTATACTTTTCTATTTGAAATCAAATGGGAGAGAAAAGCCATAGTAAATGGAGAGAGATCATTGCTACTTGCCAGAGAGAGTATACACGTCATTTTTTATGTGTGTTTTCGTGTGGGCATGTATATATCTGTATCTATATCTCTGTGTGTATACTGGGGTTGATGAAGGAAGGAGAGTTTCCAAAAGCGTTGGTTTAATCTTATCCGTCCACGAGCCTGAGAAGATTGACCGTCGGATTTTGGAGGGTTTGTTAGAGGAAGGGCATTTTTATTCTGAGGGAATGATTAATGCCTTCTCTCATATATATGCCTCATTGTTGCTGTACTGATTGCATCCAAAAAATTGCCCCTTGCATATTAACTCTAAGGTCCTCAATTTTACTAATATTTATTAAAGTCCCTTACTTGTCTTCTATTATTTTTTTTAAGCGACAATTTTTTCCACAGTATCACACCAAAACAAGTTGCTTGTCTATGTTAGCTTGGTATCGTTGATTCAAGACTCAGATGTCCAATGTTGTGCACCAATAAGATGCAACGGTCAATTCCGGTCTTTGATTTCTATACCCAATGTGAAATATGTGATTAGAATATCAATTAGCAAATAATTGAGTACAATAAAAAAAGTGTGTAATTTTAAAAAACTAAAACCATCCACAGTTTTTGAAAAATACTGATTTGGGAGGAAAAATCTAGTCATCCATATCTCTATATGATACTAAAATGTGAACAGAAACTCTCTAAAATTAATTTGTCTATGGTGTATATTAGATTGCCATTTTAAAAAGAACAAAAATATGTAATTTTTATTGACTGTTTTTTTTCTTAGGCAAAAATATTTTATAGCTTTTGATCATATTAGTAGATGTATCTTTTTGTTATTATCTTTTGGAGAAGGGGAATGAAACAAGATCTGGGCATATATTTTGTCAATCTCAATGGCACTTATTAAAACATAATCGAATAACTTATCTCAATCCATGGATGTTTATGTACATCACACCTGACTTTATTTTATATTATTAACTTTTTTTTTCTTTGACACAAGGTGATGGAGGGGAGGGAGGGGCATATGATATTCGAATAAGCTCTCGATAAGAGATTGGGTTTTTAACTATTAAGTCAACCCCTTAATCTCTGGCTTTTGTCAATATTTAACTATTCTTGTTACACCAATTTTTATTTTTCAGTATAAGGTATTTGAATCTCAAAATTATAATGCATAAACAAATTTGAAGGCAGTATTTGAATTTCAAAATTAACTGATTATATTGTATTTGTATGCCAAAAAAGAAAAAAGAAAAGATTATCAGAAGCACATACTAACCCCCAACCCCACCCCCAAGTTTTTGTTTTAGCACAAACCATTCCCAATATTTGTTTGAATCTTTTTCCTAAAATAAAATATTTGTTTGAATCTAAAAAATAGTAAGAAAATCGCATTATTATTATTGATCCTTTCTTTAATTAAAGGGTAAATATAGGGTTTGAACCTCATAACTAACTATAGTTCAGAACATAGTTATTTCACCAATGCCACACAACTCATGAATAACAAGTTCTTATAAGTTTTTCTTTCAAAAAAAAAAAAAAGGCTCTTATAAATTTTTGAAATAAATTATACTATTGGATAATTAATTAGAGCTTGTTTGATCCTATTTATTTGAGGAATTTATAATGAGGAGAGAAGTAGAATGTGTATCGAAAATGTAAAAATGTGTGAAATATGTGATTGTAATTGAACATTTGTCAAATCAAATATCAAATCAGTGATAGGTAAATTTATAAATTGAAAGAATAAAATGAATCAAACAAGCCCTTAATAAGATTGGGTAAAGGATCTACAGGAATCAAACACCCTCTCGCCGGCGGCAGGTGATATTGGAAAGACGTTAGAGTCCGTCAAATCAAGGTGTGAGAAGGTGGGGTGGCCTTTATAGGCACCTGCAAATACCCATTTTGATTGGCCCAAAATTTGCTATTTTCAATGGGACTGAAGTGACACCACCCTGCGCATCCCCCCAAGAAACTGCGAGGTGAATTACCCGGCACCGTCCAAACCCTAAACCCAGACATTTCTTTGCAATTCGATGGTAACTGTGATAATAGGCAGATTTTTGATTATAAAGCAGTAGAAAACAAAACGGCCATTGGCCAATGTTTCAAAGTAAGGATGGCCCAGTGTGGGACCCGGGAGGGGGAGACAAAAAGGAAGTAACGGTGCGCGAGTGAGACTGGCGGAAAAACGTGGTGTGTGTGCCGGGACAGAGGTTCCGTAACCATTAATGTGTACCCCTGATCGGAGGTAAAATTACGGTTGTCTGCCAATTTGTTGCCCCACCCTAACAACTTCCACTCTCTCTAGTCTCTCCTTCGAATATTCAAAGTTTTTATCACTCCATGTTGGCAAATTCATCATTTTCTCAAGGCCATGTACCAACATTTGTATTGCGTTCTAAAATGAATGAAACCATATTCATTTTGTCTTGTATGTTTAAGCCTTGCATTGGTTAAGCTCCGCAGAAAAAGGATGATATACTTTTTGTGTTATTGTTCACCTCTTAAAAATGACTAACTCACTCTTTACTCCCACGCGAGTTACATGCACATTAGTGACAAAACCGTTAAACAATGCAGCCAACAAGGGTGTCTAACGAAAGTTCTCTGACAATCAGGTTAGCTCGTTATATCAAGTGAATGGTGTGGTTAATTATATTTGCAACAACAAAGAATTTGGAACTGCTATCAACTTGTGTCTCCTTGATCCAACGGCTGTAAGCATCCATCTCTCTTTTGTCCAACAGAGAATTTGGGACTGCTCCTCACGATGGAAAAAGTTATTGCAAAGAAAAGTTAGGAACGTATTGGATGATACATACAATTTTATGGGTGACTCTACCCACACTAGTGTTGAGTACAAATAGCAGCATTTGCCTGAAAGTATAGTAATTCTAGTAATAATACAATTGGTGCTCAAACTAATTTATGTGACATGTCACTAATTGTTAATCGTGATAAGTGAAAACCATAGTTGATACTTAAAATGTTCCATTAATGATAAATACTAAGCCAGTAGGAAAAAACTCTAATACTCTTGATAGTATTGAATTGACTAATCAAAAATTCACATATAATTTCAGAAGTTCAGTTTATTATATTTAATTTGAGTTTCAAAATACACGTTTGTTTTTAATGAATAATTCTAGTTGGACAAAATAAGGGACAAAAAGTTAGACAAAATAGACACGTGTCATATGTTATTAGTGTTGATGTAAAAGTGATGTGATGTATTGAAAAACAAGATTGTGTTATGTGTCAATTTTGTTAAAATATTTATATAACTCATTTTTAATTGACATGAGTACTGAATGATGCTGTATAACAGTACTCGATAAAGAATGCATCATTAGATGGGCTTGGAGTATTGGCACCACATGATCCAGGAGCGACAAAGGTGTTTTTGTGGTTTTTTTTTTTGTGGGGTTTGGGTGGGGGGGGGGAGGTTACATGCAATTCCAAAGTGAATTTTACACGCAAAGTGATATACCTCTTTTTGCAATTCTGTACTGTACAATTTTGTATTGATAATCCCAAGCCAATAGGGAAATGTTAGTTTGACTTTTGACAAAACCTGGGGGGTGTGGAGTCACGTGCATGGATTTGACATCTTAATGCCAAATCCTACTTTTTCATTAAATGAGAGTAATATGAATATTCTGATACCCATCCATCCATCCATCCTGTCTGCCCTCTTTCTTCTATTCCTCTGCCTTCATCTTCCCGCCTGCATCTCCATTAATGCTCCACTCATTGCTCTTCTTTAGTTCTTTCTAACTCGCCCTTGACCCATCCTTCACACGTATAAAATCCCAGTCAAACATTTGTCACATAATGTAGCTACTTTTATTGGTTTATATTTTGAACTAGAAAGGAACTGGCAATATATGACTATTTATACGTTTGGACTAGATGACTCGTCATTGATTTTACCTTCACCACACTGAACTGATTTTTTTACATTCGCTAGTAAAAAAAAAAAAATGGCCACCACCATCGATTGCCTTGCTAGTGGTGGTATCAGATTTGTATATCTTGGTGTGACTTGTATAAATTACACGAATATGCAATAGCCCTTTTTTACTTCTATTTCTTTAACAAGGATCAATAAATTGCAATAGACCTTTTCACAAATTGTTTAATGCTTCGTGAAGGATGATCTTCAACTACAATAGACCGTAGGCTTACCAACTACTACAAGACACTTGAAGAAATTGGAGACAGGAAATTTCTAGTACCAGGGAATACAGGAAACAAATATTTTATCCCATCAACATATGCACTTAATGCAAGAATATCTTGAAGGGTTTCTTGCCCTTGACAGGACGATAAATGAACTTTATTGGCGCTGATTTTGAAGCTATTCATGCCTCAATTCAGTGGATTGTACGCCAGAAATATTGATTATTAATAAATAGAGGATTGATGGGTTCACTCATGGATTAGTAGAAGGTACATAACAAGCTATCACACAATCCTTATATGGGATATTCTATGGTAACTATTAAAAACTATTTTATGGTGTCTAATGGACGCAGTGACAACATCTTATTAGATACATTGGGGGCTGGTCCTCCAATAGACGGACCAATCCTTATATAGTATAACGCGTGAGACTAGTATATATATACGTATATAGAATTTTATTTCAAAATAGAAATAGATCGTGAACATGGGCTTTATTTTAGGCCATGGCCCATGACTTCATGAGAGTCAAGCATCACTACTCGAAATCCTATGCATCTCAACCACTTAAGCTTATTTTGTGAGGCGTTAGATTCATAAGAATGAAAAAAATTCTAATACTCTGAAAAAGAACAAATTAACATATATAGTTAATTTCTCAATCGAGTCAATCCACACCAAGAAAAAGAAAAGTTATATAAACGGCAAACTTCACTGGAGAACATTATTATAGACACGGAGGATACAAACGAGAAGATGAATTGTATCTTCGACTCTATTTATGGGAGACGCAAGGGACATGCCCAATCCAAGGTACAAACATCATCTTCACCCTTATTACTTCTCACTACTTGATATATGTGCACGTAAATTGCAAAACATGTTTTTAGAGGACACAAGTACTGTTAATAACAATGCTAGTTGATAAATATACAACGAGGATGCAGGATAATCACGAACGTAACAAGCAATAATTAAACAGCCTGAGTATTCCCATTATGTTAAAACCTACAACTCAAAAATGTCAATAATAGTTGCTAAATATAGGAAGTACTTGGTCACTCAAAAGGGGTCAGAAATAAACAAAGCCACATTTTATACTATTTCTTTTGACACAGATGAAATGCTTTCTTTGACACAAGAAGGTTAAGCGTGCATGATTTTGGTATAAACTTTAAGTAGCAAACAAAAATATGTTGTCCTGATTCAACAATCAATGCCAAATGGTTGTATACCATACCATAAATTACATTTATTCGCGTCGCCTATTGAAGCGGAATTTTTGACTTTAGTTATTTTCTTATATTAACTGAGAATTATTGACATTCTTATTTCTTAAAAGTTAAAATATCAATTTTTTTTTTTTAAATTCTAGTCTCATTTTCTGTTATTTTATATTAAGGGGTGCGTCTGATACGAAAAGATGGAAAAGAAAATATACTTTCCACCTTTTATGGAAAATATTTTATTTAGGGGGAGTTGAGAAATGTTTTCCAGGGAAAATGGGTAAAATTATGCTTAGAAGGGTTGCACCATGAAATTTAAAATCCATTTCTATTTGTCAATCAAGCGCATAAAGTTGGAAAATTTTCCAAGAATTTGGCATTTTCCATGGAAAACGGATGCAATCAAACACGCTATAAAAGTCTTTACTTTTACTTTTTTTTTTAAATTCTTTAATGCTGTACAGCCAATTTACTAATTTTTAACATTTTAACAGTTAAATGACAGATAAGAATGAAACCGCGCATGCTGATTTCTTGAAGGAAAGAGATTGCTTTGATGAGCTTTATGTAAAATTTGACTTATGGAAGTTGATTCTTTGAAAGGATATGTGATGGAAATGTAAAAAAAAAAAATTATTGGGAAGTATGAATATTTATTTATATTTTCTATTTTTGGAAAATAAGTGGTTGGTTGTTTATATGTGAGAGAGTGATTGTGCAGGCTTCCACCCTAAATTATTTCACAATGGATATTTCCTACCAATTTTTTTTTCCTCCCCTCCCTTTTTTCCCTCAAATTTGGTTATGTATTGCACACAGTGGGCAACCGATCTATTTGCCAAAATTCATTTGACAGAAGGTCCCTTTATATTATTAAAGTTGTGTTACAAAACCTTCTAAATGTTTTATTACAAAACCTTTATTCTATGTGGCCTATATGTAATACACGTGACGTACATCGTAACATATCACAACACTCTCAAAAGTTTTTAAACTTTTTAGTATATATATAATTAATGTATTATTAGTTAACACAGGAATAAAGATCCACATCCACAACCCGTAAAGTAGGGCCATACAATTTGGGCCAAACCCGCTTGTTGAGGCGCTCTTTCAAGTTTCGGGTCTGTGTATACGAAGCCCAATCTAATAACCCAACATCCGAGAAAGCAACTAAACCCTTCAGAAACAAAAACCTCACTGCTGCAGACACTCCGGCCTCAAATCTCCCGATTTGCGTTTCTCCGATCGGAAAACGATGTCGACGTGGTGGCGAGCGGCAGCTGGCACCGTCAAGAGTGCGGCTTTAACACCCTCCAGACGCTGTTTCCACACGATCCAAGCTAATCCAAGGGAAATCTCCGGTCCCAGAATTTCTGTCCGGGAACGATCAATAGGGCGCATTCCAGCCGTGGTGTTCTCCCAAAGATACGTACAAAAGGACCCTAACGACCCGACATCTATCGCTGCTGATGCCTCTGTGTCTAGGAAACTCCTCCTTACCACCGAGCGCAAGCAGATTAAGGCGATTCTCAAGGATGTTAAGCTGCCATTTTTCTACTCGAACACATTTCCTCTCCAGATCCGAGCCGGTCCCTTTTCTTCCACCATACTTGAAACTGGAAAAGTCTTACCCATTAAGGCAAGCGGTCTATGCAAGCATAATTGATGCTTGAGCATGTATCATTGTTGTTCGTTTGGATTATAGCTAAGAATTGAATACTCCAAAATTTAAAGGGCGTGTCACGTATTGTTTTTCGATACATTAGTAGTGGAATTTCGAAGGAATTCACTTGTTTGATTATTTTCACTTTGGATGCTTAGGTACACATGGATGAAGAGACGGGGACTATATTGAACTTAGTATTTGTATGGGCAGAGGATGGAACAGAGCTGAAAGTGGACGTGCCCGTAGTTTTTACGGGAGAAGATGTTTGTCTCGGTCTGAAGAAAGGTTGGTTTTGGCTCTATGTTGTACATTTTTCTTTTCTGGCAAACATACTTGGATATCCTGTCAGTGTTTTGACATGAGGATAATTTAATATATGCTCAACACGATGACATACAAACATGGAACCTTTGCTGATTGAGTAACTGAAAAATCTTTTGCCTCAGATCATTTAGTACTGTAAAGTGTTTCTCTTCCTGTCTCAAAAATTATATGCGCAAGCTTAAGTATTCCGGAGGTTATCACTTATCAGCTAGCAAATCTTATGTATATAGGCTTCAAACTAGGAATCTTCTACTTAGAATGGTCTCTAATCTTGCTAATTTTGTCATTAAAACGTCTTGCCAATTTTCAGTAACACAATGATAAAAGAAAATGTTTTTCTTTGGAATACGCCTTAAGGTAAGCAATGTCCAATTAAATTATTTTTTATAGCTACTTTTACGTTAACATTGATACCGTTAGGAAAATAGAAAAAAGAAAAAGAAAAATCAGGTAGAAAAGGTATTTTGCTAAGAAATAAAAATAAAGGGCATACAGAAAAAATTGGAGCCAAAGGCATTCTCCTCAACCTTGTGTTTTCAGTATGGACCCATCACCCATCCATCTGCTGGTTTACCTACTCCTGCTTCCTTGCTGCACCTTCTCTATATTTTTCAACTTCACTCGGGTAACTGTTCAACCATCCCTGGCAACTCCAGCGTCTCCTTATTTTGTGGTTGCTTAAACTTTAATACCAATTTGATGTCAAAGATATGATAACTGCAGCAAGACTGGAGTAGTCTGTACTCTAATTTCTATACAAATTAGAAATTTAGTATTTGTAAGTCATTCCTTGTTAAAGTGTCTCTAGTTCCCTATTTGAGGAAGGAAACAGAGGAAGGCAGAATTAGGTAAAAGCAAATTGCTAAGTAAAGTGTAAATTAATTAGAAATCTACAACACTAAAGTTACTTCCAAAGATACCAGGATCAACGGTCACAGGAAGGATGCTCCTGCATGATTATTTTATGACCCTTATATAGCTAACTGAGCATCTTATTCTGTAGCATCTGCAGATGAACTTGTATCAGTGTACCTAGATTTTTAATCCCTTATACTCCCTCCGTCCCACAAAGATAGGACGATAGTTATTTTTACACGGATTAAGAATTGATAGGTAATGTGGTTGGAACATTTAATTTTATGTGTATTTTTCCATTTTAGCCCTTATGCATAATTAATGATTTGGAATCAATACCATTGACCAAAGCAGGATTAATATTGAAATGAGTACAATTAGGCAAATTGTGTCCGTTAGAATTCTGTGAACACCTTGAATATAATGTCAAAAAATTGATTAACTCATTTTCCCTCTTGAAGTTTGGTAACTAGGTATTTTAAGTGGTTAATTAACTCGGGGTAAACATGGAAAAGAAAAATTAAATACAAACCCAATATAGCAACTGGACTTTGTCTTTGGGATACATGACTATCTTTTTGAGACGGAGGGAGTATTTGTTTTGGCTGTTTTATTTCAAGTTGTCGGTCACTTGATTGCACTGGGAAAAGTAATTTTGTTGTGGTAGATTAAAAGTCTACTTGTATCTTGAGCCTTGAAACAGTATTCTTACAACAAGCTAATGCCAATTCTCCAGCTTGAATGCTATACTAAAACATTTTCTTTTGAGGGAAAAGCAACTTCCCTTACATTCTTGTAACAATGCAAACAAGCTGGGTGAAGCACTGGAAGAATTGCCATACTCTAACTTGAGCATTGTCAGAAGATTTGGAGCTTATGCGTTGCTCAAAATTTGATGAATCGGATAATTTCTTACTTGAGTTTGATTAGAGTGAATAAGTTGCATGCTTAAGTTAAGACAGAACTGGTTGTCAATGCTTGGGCCTAATATGCTTCAGTGTAACTTTACTTTTCAACTTTGTGCTAAACCACCTATATCAAACTCATAATAAAAATGGATCACAAAGATGACTCTGGCTATATCCATCAATCCAACAGCATTGATGTGATGTATAGTTATGCATTGACAATCTGTTTATGGTTTAACTAAACAATTATTTATAAAATCTTGTTGTTAAATGGGAGAAAACTTTTAGAAACTAGTGGGCAATTGTGGTCCAGTAATTTAGTTGGCTGGAAAGTGAAAGCTGAACATCTGAAGCTTCAGTTCTCGATGTTGATGGAGTGTAGTGGTAACACATTGGATGGCTAATTGGGGTTGGAGATTGGAACTAGAAGGTTAAAAGGTGTGCTTATTCTTCTGAGATATGTTTGAACTCTAATAAAAGGGTCATGTAAATACCCCTTGGTATTAGATATGAACCATTCAAGTTCTTTTTTGGAAATTTATCCTCACTACCAGGAAATTCAAATTGCTGTAATCATGCAAATGCTTAAAGGCTATCCATTGTAATCATGCAAATGCTTAAAGGCTATCCATTGATGCACAATGTTATGCACGTATTCTTTTTAGATATACATGTTCTTACCTTTCCTTTTGCATAACAGGAGGCCATTTAAACAGGATAAGGACAAGTTTGAAGTACTTGTGTCCAGCCGAGCACATTCCTGCGAAAATTGAGGTGGATTTGAGTAATCTAGATATTGGGGACAAAGTATCCATGAACGACGTGGTAGTCCACCCAAGCTTGAAGCTTCTGAGTAAGAATGAGACCATGCCTATATGTAAGATTATGGCGACAAATACCGAAAATTATGAATCAGTGAGGTAGTTACTGAATAACAATTTTAAGGTGTTAAACATATGTTGCATGTTTTGAGTCAACTGCTAGGTGAAATTGGCCCCTGTTATAAATATATGTCAATTATTTGTGATGAATCCTAGTTCAGCTGATATATTGTAACGTGTTCACGAATGGGATTTGTGTTCTCTTAGTTATGTTGCAGGTCTCCATTGCTTTAGTTTTTACTTCTTGTCTGAAACCTACTTGATCTTGTTCAACTTAAAGGCATGAAAAGCACCTACGGCATGATTTTCTAGCTCGTCTTGATCACACGTGCCCATCGCATACAGTTAGCCTACAGGAAAAGGAAATTGTTGAATAATAAGCGTGTTAATATGAAAACAATCATGGATTACATCTTTTGAATTTGAGTTCTTTTCTAGGTTTGGGGAATAAAAGAACTGATGATCTTTTTGAAAAACTGCATAGCACTAATTTTCATGATTAATTTGTTGCTTAAGGATTGATTTTGATTACGGTCACTTTCTCAGTAAGTTCATGATACTGAAGTAGAAAACCCCTTGCAGTGATTTGCTACAATTTGTGTTGCACGTTTATGGTGTGAATAAAGGTTTGTATGCTGTCAAAAAAAAAAAATGTTGTAACAAGGAGAGAGAGGGGGGGGGGGTTGGGGGGGCGCAGTTTAGACGAAGTCAAGTTGTCAAACCCTTGACTCTGTCCTTTTACAAAATTTTCCAGATTATACTTCCTCGGTTTTCTGTGTAATTTCTATGTGTGTGTGTACGTGTGTGTGTACTTGACTTTAGCTATTTCGGTTCTTTCTATTTTGTCTAAAATATATCAACAGTTTGGAAATTATCCTTAAAATTAAAGACCATCCTAAGCATATATATATATAAATCAATTAATAACATAAATAAAATAATTGACGCACAAGTGAAGAAGAACTTATCGTGTCAAAACAAGACGTAACTAGAAATTCTGGATGATGCTCACCGACAACTTGATTATTTTTGAATAGGGTTAATTTCACAAATCGTCCTCAACCTTTGAGTTTAGTCTCAATTTCGTCCATAACCTTTGTTTTGACACCTCACAGCCCCCAACCTTTGAAAAATACATACAAATCGTTCCTATTTCTACTGTTCTGCCAACTTTTTATCAAAATAACAATTATACCCCCATAAATATTTTAAATTTTTTAAAAAGGTTTAAAAATAATAAAAAACTAAAAAAAACCCACCCGCCCAACCCCATCCCACCCCACCCCACCCCACCCCATGTCCTCCACCCCGCCGGCAGTAATTCAGGCAACCGGCCACCAGAATTGTCCATTTCGGCTGCCAAAAAGGGGGGGCGAATTCCCCCATTTTACTGCTGGGAATGACAGCAAAATGGGGAGGATTCATCCCCTATGTGCTGCCATTCTGGCAGCACAAATGATGCCGGAAATAGCAGCAATTTCATTGTCATTTCTGGCAGCAGAAATGGGGGGGGTGAACCCCCCATTTCGCTACCGGAAATGGCAGCAAAATAGGGGAATTCACCCTCCATTTCTAAGTTGAAATATAGCCGGAAATGGCAACGATATCGCTGCCATTTCGGACAGCATTTTTGCTGCCAGGGCAGCAGAAATGCAGGGTGAATCCTCCCCATTTCGCTGCCATTTCTGGCAGTAAAGTGGGGGAGATTCACCCCCCATTTCTGATTTTAAATACTGCCGGAAATGGCAGTGATTTCGCTACCATTTCCTGCAGCATTTTTGCTGCCAGAATGGTAGCATAGAGGGGGTGAATCCCCCTGTTTTGTTGCCATTCCCGACAGCA
>CAVNYN010268953.1:0-11585 GCA_963692815.1 Nyctanthes arbor-tristis
TTGTATGATTCTAGTTTCTTGTCTAAGAATAGTTTCACACCACTTAATCATATAGAAACTAAATCATCAACAACTACTCAATTTTATAAAATTTCTTATCCTTAGAAGAAACTAAACCTTAAAATTTACATGAAATCAAGGCTTAAAAGTGAGTATTACTTATATATATTGATATTTCCTTGGTCTTCTTCAATTCTCCGATTTTCCCTTTTTTTTTTGCCTTGCTCGATCCCCTCGTCTCTCGAATCTCTCTCGGTCCCTTTCTCTCCTCTCTGTCCCTCACTTTCTCTCTGTGTGTTTATATTTAAATGGCACAAATTCAAGAATTGTCTAGATATTTAGGGAAATTTGCACCCCAAGTCCCTTAACTTCTTATTTTGCTTCATTTGAGTAGCTAACTTTATTCCTCATTTTATTTAAACTACTAATTTATAATACACGTTCATATAAATCACAAACTTATTTAAGTACTTAAATGATAACTCAAAAAGTTAAATTAATACATCTTAATCCAACTTTGACCTTAACTTGATTATTCCACATTTGACTTTTACGGGTAAAAGTTGATCTTCTAAAAATAGCGAAACGGGTCGTCACATGTTGCTATTATCCATTGAGGTAATGATGTTCCTATTTCTTAGTTTATGAATGATTTTGCTAATGATTCTGCTAATTTTATTCTGGACTACAACTTGCCTGGAGCGATTTCAAACATTTGAAGAGTATTGAATACAGTTCAAGTATAAGTTAAGGTTCGCCTAAGTAGGAACTTCGTGCTAATATTCCTACAAGTTCAACCGTTGTATGTTTAAAAACAGACGCTTCACCAAATAATGGGTGAATATGTTTTAAGAAAATTGTATGAGACATAGGCCTCAGTTTTGGTTTTCTTTATTCTACTCATTTGTCCTTATGTGCAATATATCTGCTTTTTTATTTTTTAGAACATGCAGACACAAGTGTCCTGATTAATCAATTAATTAGGTCCATGTATCCACTTGTCAATTCTCTATTAATCAAGAATATAGAAGTCAACATTTTCAAAGTAATGGAAATTTTCTCTATATATAGATATCTCAATTAATCAGTTAACTGGTCCTATGTCCACCCCGGTTGCTTATCGAATTTTCTTATTAAGTGGTTTGTTTTTATTGATGAGTACTTCAGTTGATAATTCATACTTACAACGTGGGATGAGACAAACTAACAAGTTGGTTGATTGCCATATAGTTTTAAGTTCCAAAGTAACTTTAAACTCATCACGTCATAAAAAAATCTAAACTCTCATGGGCCTCTTTTCTTTTCTTATCTTATGATTAGTTAGGAAATAAAATTGGATATCTATTTTTTACTCTTGTTTACTACACAACTATATCGAAAATTTGCGTAAAGAACAAATTATGTTAATAAACTTAGATCGGAAGAGCTAACTTGCCGAGTCATGTGATTAGAAAGCCTTTACAAGGAAAATAGGCTCCCAATCCATACAAAAGTCATTCATTGTAGTATATGCTAAGTTTTACATATGCAAGTACCTAGTTTATTCTAATACAATATTGTCATATTAAGTGAAAAATATAGGTATATCAACTATAAACTTATCATGATAGAGGTGGACATGAGTGTAGGCACAATACACATTAAGCTCATATGTAGTACATAAATACATTAGGAATTGCGGAGCATCCTCATAGTAACTCCATAAGTCCATCTCTATTACTTGAGATATCCTACTCCCACTCGAGTTTTCACTCTATGTCTCGGCTTGCCTTTCGAATACTTTGCGGATGAACATCTACAAGAAATAATTAAACATTAAGTGAGTACTATGTACCCCGTGAGTAACATAATGTTTTGGTTTGCCACGAGATTTCAAGGAAAACCATTTTACAATTATAAGTCTAATAAGTAAAATATGCACAAACCTTTTCAAATGCATAATAGGGCCCAAACATTAAAATTACCTACTACCCATAGCGCACAATAATATAATTCAAATGCCAAGTTGCTCATGGCAATACAATGATACGTGGATTCACAATAACTCCGGTTGACCCTTACTGAAGTCTCAAAGAGCATTATCAATCAAATCAGATACCATACTAATCGTCCATATCCTGAGGTCATGGAATAGGTCATAGCATGGGAACAATTCAAAGCAATTCAATACAGAGCGGATAGGGCAATACTTTGATCTAGAAAACATTCCATTCCTTATCATAATAAGACATCAAATAATCATTCTTTTTGTAAAGTAATGGCATGCCAATGGAAACCAAGACATTAGTTACTCATCTTACTCTTGTCCATTTTAAGGATTAGTGGATATTTATATGTGGCAAAATACCTTCAAATCCTTAAGTATTCCTCAAGTAAAATAGCTCTCCAAGTAAGGTCTTATATGTATATAGAGAAAATTTTGTTGGAGACAAATGATGTGTTTTATAAGGCTTCTTGAGGATATTCTAAGCCTACCTCAATTTATGGACGAATTTCCCAATTATTTTCTAAAAATCCTTGGATTCCACTAATAAAAGAGCCTCCAATTGTCTAGAGGTTATTAATACATAGTCAATAGAAATAAGTCAAATTAGAAGTCCATGAGAATTCTTTCTAGTAAGAATGTCAAGTGTTTTCTCATTTTATTCATGTGAGCAATTCTAATTGTCCAAGTGTTCTCTAGATTTTTCTACTTATCACTTAATAAACCCTTCAACTTAATACATTCCATAATGAAGTCCTTGGCTTTTCGACTATACCACTATAATATCACTTTTTTTTTATTTAATCATTCTTTGGTCTCAAACTCGTCACCCGATTTGCCTTTGTCTTTCTTTTGGCAACATTACTAACCAACGAATATAGTTGATACAAATTCAAGAAATTTTCATCCTCATTAAAGCATATAAGAATGTTCCCAAATTCCTATCAAGTATCACGTCTAATTAGCCGATTACAAAAATATTCTCAAATTCTTATAGTATGTCTCGGCTAATTATCTGTAAAATTACTTACCGAGTTTTTATAGTTAATCATTATTCGAGATTTATGTCAAAATAAAATTTTCCAACTTTCGCGGAGTGTTACATCCTATATATATAGTAATCAGTTCTCCATTATTATCAAGGAATTCTAGAGTGTTAAGAGCATTTCTATAGAGCCAGCACTAGACCTAGACATGTCAACTGGTTTTGATTCTACACGTTCACCTTGAAGAACAGTCGTTTTGGGTAGAAGAACACGTGATTCATTTGGTTTGGTTCCCGCGGTGATAAAGGAAGCCAAAACGGGTCGAATAACCCGAACGGCCACATCTGGAATAGGGCCGAAACCCAAGAACTATTTTTCGACCCGTTTGACCTGTACACTCTTAGGTGGGGTAGCGTGAAGCCACCGAGGGATTCCTCTCCCACTCCTCCGGAGTATATTGTCCACCGGCTTCTAGAGTCTGAACTCTTCTTCATAAAACCAAAAAGCTTTCCTCCACCCGGAAAGAGTTTAATCCTGTGTAATTTGATGGCCGATCACGCTTCCAGGTTTGTGCATATACATTTCTGCTATCATAATGGGATTTAAAAAATAATAATAAATATAGGAATCCAATAAGGCACCACTCATCCGTGCATCTATTAGTTAATTTGCAAACATTGTAAAATTGAGTGAGGAAGCATAAGGGGACGTAGAAAACTCGGTCTCGAACAATGGGAATTAAAGCAATAAAGATTTCTACTTGCAACTTTAGAATTTAAAATTTCGTACTTTTAGCTACCAATATTGTTATTTCTATTGTGACAGGGATTCCACCATACCTCGAATTGACTGTGACGGTGAAATTGAAGCCGTTGCACGGAATTATACTGAGATTATTGTTATTCGGCACGGTGAAACTGAATGGAATGCTGATAACAGAATTCAGGTGCCTTTTACTTCCATTGCCGAAATAGTTTTTGAAGGTGGGGGCGTGTTTGAGCTTACTTGGAAGGCAAAGCTAGGCAACTGAATAAAAAGAAAAACAAAAGTAAAAATGAAAATGAAGAAAAGCATAACAAACATTTTGAATGCTGCTACTCCTGTATAGTTGGATCACATGAATCATCTTTTATTCTGATTGAATATAGAAGGATTTGACAGATTAATGTATGCTTGTGGTGCATTACCGTTATGAGCTAGATGTGGCCAAATTTCCGTTGCACCTTTGCATTGATGCTTTATCTCGCCTATGTTCTCTGGGTTTTTGAAGAATGAGTATTAGTTTTGCTAGAAAAGAAAAAGAAAATATGGTTAGAGAAATTCCAGCTGGCATATTTTATTTTGTATTATTATTCATTAGCCATGCCTTATTTTCTATTTTCCTTTCAGGGACACCTAGATGTGGACTTAAATGATGTTGGGAGGCAGCAGGCGACTGCAGTAAGTCATATATTGTGTTGTATTCATTTTCCTATTTGTGTTAAGCATTGATCTTCTGGATTTGAAATATGACGACCTTTGCCAAAGGTTGCTGATAGACTATCAAGCGAACCTAAAATCTCTGCAGTCTACTCATCAGACTTGAAACGAGCATTCGACACAGCAGAGATCATAGCAAAATTCTGTGGGGTGCTAGAGGTACAAATTTACAAGTAACATTACATTAATTTTCTACCCAATTTAAGTTACTAATGCAAGCAAATGTTACATCAGTTAAGGATTTCAGAAGGTGGATGATTTAACATTTTCTTTTGCTAGCAATTTTTGTGTATGTTGGAATGGGAGGGGTGGGGACTTGTTTCATTTTTCGGTATAACTACTTCTTTTAAAGAGTCTTTGACATTTGAAACTTAATTTCATCCTTAGTTCTCCCTTCTTGATTCCTCAACCATATTATGACACACTTCAACAACCAGACTAATTCTAGCAGTTCGAGTTTGTTGGCATAACTAGCAACTTAGTTAGCAGATTTTAACCTTTAGTTTAATATGTAAATTCTCATATTCAAATTTAGTTGATGCATTTGTAGTTTTATTCTAGCTCTCATTTCTTTCATCCATAAGCTTGAAATAATCTTGTTGTGGGTGCTAGTGTAATTATTATATTTTGGTGTTGCATGAGAGATAAAAGAAGTTCATTACCACCCGAATAATACTAGTATTGACATCTGCACAGATGGTTGTGCTTTGGTTATATAATTTCAGAATATGGTTCCTATATTTATTTGACTCTGGTTGTCTTTTTAACACGCAGTTTCATTTGTTTAGATCATTAATTTGGGAGAACATTTATGTTCTCATGGAAGGTAATGCTTGTTATAATTTAAAACCACCTTCCAACTCTGCATTATTATGGGAGATTCATTAGTGCCGCCAAATTGGTAAATGTAATATCTGGGTGTCGGTGATTATGATAGCGTCATATTCTTTTCTATGGAGAATTAGATGGGTGCTTTTGGAAAAATCAATTGTTTTCTGTGTTTTCTGTTAAACAGCAGAACTATATTAAGATTTTCATATCATATTATTTATGGTTGTTATCAGATTGTTAAAGATCCAGATTTGCGGGAAAGGCATTTGGGTGACCTTCAAGGTCTTGTGTTTCATGAAATAGCCAAAAGCAATCCTGAGGCGCACAAAGCATTTGTATCTCATAGGAAAGATCAAGAAATTCCAGTAACTTCTCTCTCTCTGTCTGTAAAAGACAACTCTATGCTGCACAGATATTTGGTCATTACGAACACCATTTTTATCAATTAAGTTTCATCACTGATGATTAATTTTGATTTGGGTATGAGTTTATACATCACTGATATGCTAATTGAAGATCCTATTTTGAGATTTCATGTACCTTCCCGACTATGTTAGAAAAGAGTGCAGAACCATAGATTATCAGTGATCCCAAAATCTCTTCATGAAATGAATCAACAAATCAGCCCCAATTCCTGTCAGTTTCATCCACATATAAACCTACCGCGAACTATATGGCTGGTGACTTTTTTCCATTTTAAGAATCTGAGGCGGAAATATCATTCTTTCTTTGGTTGACATATGCAGATCAAATCTTTTGAAGATAAATAAAACATAAAATTTTTGCATAGTGAGACACAATGAGTGTGGGAGTCCCTGTATCCAGCCTTGCCCCATAAGATGTTTCAATGAGATGATTGAAAATCTAAATATCAGCTGATTCTGCTAATATCTGATAATTTGGGAATCAAGAATTTGTTGCTCTACAATGACAGCTGACTTACTGGCACAAAACAGGGCCATTACAGGAAAACTAGTTTAATTCAAGAAGGTAGAAATGAAGCAACCAACGTAACACTGTCTGGCAACCAGGTTTAATCATGAACCTAATGGATGTTGGATCATAACTACTTCTACGTCTCTCATCTATCCCGAAAAAAGTTAAAAAAGGAAAATAATAACAAAACAACAATAAAGACCCAACTTTATTCCTTTAAAAAAAAAAGGCCCTAGTTTAAAAATTTAACTAAAGTAGCATATATATCAAAAGAATTCCACCGTATCTCTATCTAGCCTTGGTCTCCTTGTCAATCTTCCTTGATCCAAATGCCACTCTCCAATTAAATATGTTTGCATCATATGCTCACCTGAGCGAAAAGCATTGAGATACTAACTTCCAGCTCTAATAGAAATTGGTAGAAGTACATAGTGATTGAGGAGATAAAGGATGTCTCTAGTTGGATGGTTCAATTAGAGATGCAGACATAACACTGGCAATTGTGGGGATTCAGCCTATTCAGATGAAATGCATTAACATCCGGCTGTCATAATTCTAGTGCACAAAATGGAAGCCACAAGGGACATCCAGAGAAGCTAGGGTACAAATTCTTTGAAGTGCAATAACCATCGCTAGATAGATATTGACTTCAATTAAGCAAGTTTAGTGAGACAGCAACAGACAAGCTAATTTTATGGCTTTACCATGCCGCTGAGCTTTTTAAGTTACTTGAAAAGGTCCACATGGATTTGCAGAATATCCCGTGTCAGATTTGGGAGGAAGCTTAATACAAAATAGAAAAACAAAAGAATACTTATTGACACACGACTCTTCTGATCATTTTTGGAAAAATTGTTATTTGGTAAAACTTGTTCATCTTGTCTTTTAGCTAATTCACAACATTTTGCAGGGGGGCGGAGAAAGTCTCAATCAGCTATATGCTCGCTGTACATCAGCCTTAGAAAGAATCTCGAAGAAACACAGAGGTATTGTTTGCTCGTTTCTCACATGGACTTGAAAAGTTGCATATAAACTATACTAAAGTTTGTTTTTAATGTAGGCGAGCGAGTAGTTGTAGTCACTCATGGTGGTACCATCAGGGCACTTCATAAACGAGCAGCACATGGGCAGCCTGTTGGGAAAGTTCTTAATACTTCTGTCAATGTTTTTCACTTGTCCGCAGAAGATGAATGGAGCATTAAATCCTGGGGCGATGTGAGTCATCTCAAACAGACAGGATTTCTAGACTCAGGTTTCGGTGGGGACAGAACATCCGGTTAGTTGTTTAAGTGCTATAGTTCGGCATTATATTGCTTGAGACCCTTTCTCAAACACACTATTCTTAGAAATTCAAACAATCTATCGCTTCCAACAATAATGACTTGTATGAATGCTTTGAAACCCTTTATCAAATTTTAGCATATTATGAATTTTAGGTAAATATGTTCTTGAACTATTATTTTATATGAGATCAGCTAGTTTTTATCACCCGCTAGACATTTAGTGAGATTATCCCGCTAGACGTGTTGTAACGACATGCCCTTTAAGAAAAATATAATATAGTATTTTATTAGGCACTGCAGGGCATAATTATTTATCCCGATAAAATCAGCATGACCCAGCGTATCTTAATAAAACTTTCTTTGGACTTCCAATGGTCTACATTGTTGGCATATAAATTTACAGTACAAAGTAACTATATGAGCCATAAAGACTCAATAAACATAATAACATGCATGACATGTTCACAATATATAATAAATGAACTAATACTCTCACACGCAACCAAACATATATATAGGGTCCACGTCCCACGTAAACATTAGCTCATTATAAATAAAGCATGTCAATATATATATATATATATATATATCGCTCATGCCTTATTTCCAAGGAATTACCATATTTTGACTGTTGTCAAGTATTTACCAATATAAAAAGAGAAGGACTGACAATATCATATTCACTGTCTAGCTCCTAATAATATGTCTAGTATATATACCCAGACAGTGGGCCGCTGAGCCCCCAACACTACGTTCAATGTATATACTCCGGTCAACCAACCATCGAGCTCTCAACACTCAGAAGAGGCCCACTGCCCCAAGTGGTATATCGACTCAGACGGCTACATATGTGGTGCATTATATAGACCTCATGCAAATCATCAATTGCATAACCAATACACAACTCACTATATCATGACATGTTTCTCACGTATGCTAATCATCCACATACTCAACGTATGGATACATGGCGGGCAACATATCATGCAGAGTATAATAATATCAATTTATTAATACACAAGACTAAACATGCATTATTAACGTATCGCACGTAAGAAGTATATACCCTACAAATTAAGCTTTGTACTGTAAGTAGAGTTATCATATTTACCTTTCAGGTTGATTCAACACTTTGCTCCTACATCACATATGTAATTACTAAGTTAAAACAGTACTATAAAATATTAACATTAAAGAAAACTTGGGGATATACTTGGTTGGCCAAGTTAATTACCTGGCCAGCTAGGTAAATTAACTTGGCTAGCCAAGACTTATAATTTGGTTGGCCATGCATATTACTTAACTAGCCAGGTAATTTACTTGGCCAGTCACTTTGAGAGAATTTTAAGGGAACACAGAATTACCTAGGATTATGAATTTCTCATAATATCTTTTAACTTTCCCAAAATTTATAGTTTTTCTGAGGGGTTAACTTGATATTAAATTTTCGTTTAATTACACTTTTACCCTAAGGTAAATTTTACAATTATCTTTTCTTCTTATTATAGAGTCAAATATAATACTTTATTCTATTCCTGAATATTCCAGAAAAATATCAAGGGAGTATAGAAAATTATTTTGAACTAAATTGAAAATTTGAGGCATTACACTTGCACTTAGCGGGTGATAGTTGGACAGTTCATATGTGGGACAACTTATATCAAACAACTCACATATAGATTATTTAATTATTACTTACCACGTGGATGTCTAATGGGTGATCAATTTTTGACACAAAGGACTTCTTTAAATAATTAATTATATGTTAAAAAGTCAAATGACAGGAATTAAAAACAGCATAATGTATCTCTGACTGAAAGATGTTAATTTTATATTTAATTTGCTAATAATAATATTATAATAATAATGCAATTAGGACTCAGGACGCATATTCGGATTAAGGATTCTTGCAGTAGCTTTTTAACGTACATGCTCGATGTCATTTTGTGTGTTACGAAATCGCTTAAGTTTAGGCTGTTAATTTGTCGTACAAAATGCACATATTATTATTATTATTATTATTATTATTTAAACTTCATGTAGTGTGTGCTTAATAGGCCGCATTTGCACGATGCAAGTTCTAGATAACAAATCAGTGTGAGTCACGAAGCAACAATTCTCCAATTCAAATAATTAATTTATTTGATTTGAATTTGCCATTAAGTTGGCTATCTTCATCATTACTTTTCAATTCTTGATGTCTTTTTCTCCTGGAATGTGATCAAAATATGAGGCATTTTCCTTGTTAGGTTTTCTACCGCGTGTGTTTCATTTCGATGAAAGACATGACACTTAAAAATCAAAGCGTGTAACATTCTCTCAAAAAAAAAAAAAAAATTCAAAATCAAAGCGTGTAACATGATACTCCTCTATTCATTGTCCATTAATGCTAGACCATACAATTTTGACATCAAAATTGACTTGAAACTTTCATTTTTATGCCATTTTATTAGAAAAATAAGTTTATTTATTCCTCCCCCTTCCTACACCCCAAAAAAAAAAAAAAATTCTAAAGCAGGCAACGTCTATACCAAGAAATGCATCACACAACATGTGCATGAACCAAAATTTGTGGTCAAGTTGTAGAAACTTCCTAAGACCATCAATAAAATAGTGTCATTTTATATACATCAATTTTGATGGTTGCTTTGCGCTTATTCTACATGTACAATAATATACAAGTAATATACATGTATGTTATGTTATTTTAACGATTGTTAACGCAATATAATTGTGAAACAGAACAAGTAATACCAAGTAGTCTGCCTATCGAACTCAACCGAGTGGGCATCTATGCAATCTTGGAGATTTGGAGATCCGGAGATCCGTGATATTCATGCAATCCTGCAACCTTGTGTAGTATTTTTGAAAATCTTGACCAATGGGAAAGCAAGGTCACAGGGTTTTTTCAAAGAAATGGGCAAAAACCTTATGGAAATGATACTTCCAAGAAGTACCTCCAATTAAGACAAAGTTAACCTCAATTTTGAGATTAACTAATATGATAATTAGGTTGGAGATTTGAATTCAAATTTTTATATTTTTGAAGTAATTATAGTGCCATTAAATAATAGTACACACATTAAAAACCTAGATTTCCCTAATAATTAATCCTAATACGTATATTATATTATTGTTGCCAATCATCATCCAGAAAATAAAAATTATATTGCTTAGATCTCAATAAACTAATCTTTAGCCTCATTAAACAATTAAACAAGTTCAGCAATCAAATCAACGCAATCTTCTTGCGAAGTGGACTTCAATTGTCCAGCCTGGACCACCTTTTCCCTACATTCTTAAAATGCCAAATTTCAGCTTTTGTTTTATTTTATTTCTTTTTTTACGATGAATTTGAGAGAAAATTCATTTTTGATTTTTTCAACACTTGCCCGAATTATTCTTAATCCCCATTTCTATTTCTGAGGTCCTCCTTTACATTTTGATGCTTATCGTCTAAAGTAATAAATTCAAAACTTCATGTCGAAGATAAGAAAAATGAATATATACTGGACGAAAAGATAATTTATACGGTGCTAGAATCTAGTCGAGGTATTAAAATAAGATGAGCTGAAAGAAGAGGAAACCATTATTGTAAAATAAAAATTAGTTGAACTACTTTTTATTATTTTACAAATTCATGTAAAAAGAAAAAATCGCTTTCCAATAATAATAATAATAAATAATAATAATCATAACATGTTATTGGTGACGAAAAGATCCGTCGTCGTTACCCATTTCTATATCACCTGTCCAACGGATGCTCCCTCGCCTTATTTCCCTCTCTTCTGTACCAGTACACAACCAAGTTTGGAAGTGAGTCCTTCCTACGGAATACTCTTTAAGAACATTCAAAATTTCGGGTTCTATATATATCCAAGGAAACTGAGAGTTTCTTGGAGAACAGAAGCAAATGGGAGTCTGTACTTCCAAACCCACCCCAGAGCATATTAATTTTCACTCATCAGATGAAATTAAGTCCAGTGGGATTGCACAGGATAAGAATACTAGCATTTCTGGGAATTTAGAGGAGAAAAAGAGGGATTCTGAGGTAGTTAAGAAATCTCCATTTTTTCCATTTTACAG
>CAVNYN010268954.1:0-81583 GCA_963692815.1 Nyctanthes arbor-tristis
CCCCCCCCCCCCCCCCCCCCCCCCCCCCCCCCCCCCCCCCCCCCCCCCCACGAGAAGGGGAAAATGAGCTCAGGAATTGGGTTTTTACACCCTAACATTATTTGGTATTGTGGGTTTCCCCCCACATCAGACATGTTCTAAATAGTAGTAAAAAACAGTATATCAGATAACAACTACAAAGACAATATTGGGAGAACTAAATAAGCCATTTATTTTAAACAGAATGAGTGCAATGCCAGAGAATACAAAACAATAGATTCTATGTTGCTAAATTTTGAGAAGTTCCCTTAGAAGCTATTCAATTAAATAAAATGACTCCATTAAGAAGACTATCATGTAGAATCACTCATTTTTCATATAGTCCAACTGAAGCATAAAAGCACGCTATGTGCACACTTCAGTAATACCTTCAAGAAAGTACTCAAGTTTAATATGTAACTTTATACACAATTAGATGGGCCTGTTTGGAAGTCATATAAATAAATGGACTGAATCCCTTAATTAAGTTTATTGCACAGATTCACTCATTGGCTATGGCCTTCTCAGATGTATTGGCCTAAATAATGACTCAATATCATTTCCTTGTAAAGAAGAAGACCATGTCTATACTTGCTTAGAATCTCAGATATGAGAAATTTTTGGGAAAATATACACCACGGAGAAAATATGCAACTTAAATGACTGTATTTAGCCTATTTATATTTGCCATCTGACCTTGTACCAGCGTTATGCCTTGAACGTCTTGCTATTAAAGTAAGCTTGAATTCCCGCCCCGATATAGGAAGTGTAGCCTGGATTGCCAAGCATAATGCAATGAACACATCAAGTTATCACTTGTTAGTGCTAGCAACAAAGCAGCAGGCAATAAAATAAACGTTTTATAAACAATACAAGACTGAAAACAAAAGAAAAGGAACAGAAAGTTCATTAAGCATTGGTGAATCATCGATCTACTACACCAGATGGCTTGGGCAAAGCAAAGTATCTAAATAATGAATACGCTAAAACAAGCTAACCTGCTTAAAAAATCCATAAACTAACGCGACAGTCCAAATAGTATTCTGTAGAATATTTCGCACTTCCCGAGTAAGAAACTCATTCCACACGAACATAGTTTCATATAAGACTTGTCCTGTCTCATTATCACAAGTGTTCTTCTGAAGACTTCTCATCACATGGTAGGAGTAACTAAAGAAGAAATCCCTAGTAAGATCAACCATGCACAAAAGCTTCTTGTATCTACACAACAGCAAAGTAGAAAAACATTTATCAGTGACAATAATGAAGGAAAACTTTCAGGGCAAAGGCATTGGTGCCAAAAGAAAAAATAAAGTAGAAGAAAAATCAGAAAAGGAGAATAACTAAGAAGGTACCAGACAAACACATACATTCATTTACCCCACTTTAGTGAATAGTACTTTAAACCAAAATCAAAATTTAAAGCTAGGATCGAACAATGGAAACATAAAAGATTTCCATAATTTGAAATTTCAATATCCAATAACATATGACCCTTTCACAAAGAAACATGAGCAGAGGCAAAAAGAAACTGATTACTAGAAGTATATGAGATAGAATCTTGACTCAAGTCATACTACATATAAGAGACATAATAAGGTAATTCTGAACCCACCTTAAAAATGGATGGTTTCACTAGAGTTTTTAAGTCTTAGATTTCTTTTGGCAGGAGATACTTCTTGAAAAATACAAATATAATCTAAGAAGTAAAACTTTTAAAAATCGAGCAACCATTAGGAACATCAAAGTGAAAAATTCACCGAAAAGAAATACATAGTTTCTAGCATCACACACTCTCACCTTTCAGGATTTCACCGCATGTCAACTGATGCCAACATTAAAACATGCAAATATCATTACAACATATGTGCATAAAACTCAAAGGAAAACTAACTGAACTCGGACCGCATTCCTTTAAACTTAAAGATGATATGTGAACACAAAATGTCCAATATTGGAAAGCACTAACCTGTTCTCATTTTTGTCGCTAACCATGCTAGATCTGACTGCAGAATGTGGAAGAGGGATCATCTCACTTTTAGAGATGGCATATACATTGTGACCACAGATTGCACCAATTTGCCTTCTTTTTGTGATGAGCACCATGTAGTAAGGCCCCAGAAATTTGACAAATCCTGAAAAAGAAAATTATATAGAAAAATTAAAAAATAGAATTACCAGCCCTTATGTTGAAAAAATAAAATAATTATTCTTACACTACATACCAACTATTCCATAACAAGTAGTAACAAATTTAAGTCCTCCTGTAGCCCTGTTTCCTTCATGTATTCGCCTCAATAGGTCGTAGCACTCCCTCTCCGTATATATCGTAGAATCTTCGCAAATGTTAAGCTCAGAAGGTTCCAATCTGTCAATTTTCAAGACTCGCCAGTATGATCTACTTTTATCCCTTCCTACCACATAGAACTTCTGCAACCAAAATTAGAAAATAATCAAAATGGCATTGGAAGGTCACTGCAGGTGGAAAATGGTTTAATTCGCATATAATCTGTGTGTAAGTAATAGAATTCATTCAACTGTAAGACACGACCATGTATTGTGTGTGCATTGCTACATGATAACCTCTGCAGTTGTTTTTTTTTTTTTTTTCCTTCCTCGTTTCATTACTAGACGACAAACGGACAGTCCAAAAAGCTAATGCCGGTAAAGAAAGCTCTTAAATTTTAGCAACCTATTAATGTTGGCACAAATTTCCTAAACGACTCATAGACTCTAGCACGTGGAAGATTTAGCATGGTTGCCTAGCTTAATTACCATACTTACATACATCATCACCAGGCACCGGCAGTTCAGTAACTCAACTTACAGAACCCAATTGTTTGACAAGTCAAATCAAACAAACCTGATATGTTCCACAAAAATCTGAAACTAGCAATCACGTATTTAATTAGCTCTCACATTTATTACTTGGACTGGTTCAGGGATTCAGCTAGGATGAACAGGGAATTCAACTGCTCATCTGGAATCCTGGTCGGATGACCATGTAATTAATTTGAAATCCACCCACAACAAAAATCCATCTGACAATCTATTATGAGCCTCTCTTAATTAATAAAACTAAGTGATCCAAGGAATTAATGCATGTGGTCTGCAGTGATCTAGAAAGCCTCGAACCACCACCATTACACATCCCGAAAACAGTACAAGAATCCAAGAATGAATTTTTAAAACGTTTTAATGCCAAAAGGTAACAAATGGCAATACACACTATACCGATCGAGTTTCATAGAGTCTGAACTTCTGCATAAACCCCTCGCGAGGCAGCGGAGGAGAATCCAGTTGTATTTCCTTCAAATGCTGCTCGACATTTCTCATGGAATCAGCCATCAGTGTTGGTGATTCTCGGTTGATCCCCGAGCCTCCTTCGGCTCGGGAATCAATCATTCCGGCATTCAATTTTGAGCCCAAACTGTTTACTCTTCACCGAAATTCATAAACCCCATCAACCCAATAGGTTGCTTCAAATATAGCATTCCTCAGAAACTAAAATTCAGAAAGCCCTCAACTCTTTGACCCTTCTTTTTCAATTCCCAAACCTAAACTAACCTATTTTATACCCGTTGAATACGTAACAATACAGCTGATGATCTTCAATCAGGTGTCAAATCTAAAGACTTTAGAGAGAAGCAAACAAATCCAGATACTGATTTATATTAAGGAAATTGCATTATATAATATAATTGTATGAGATTTTATATATTGGTGTATAGACAGAGAAATGGTGAATTGGAAGGTAGGGTGCGGAGGGGTTTGTTCTAGAAGAGAGATGGAGACAGAAGAGCTGGAAATGTAAATTAATTGTGTTGATGGGAACAATGATGATGACTATGATGATATATATGGAGAGAGTGGTGCCTAGATTTTGCTTCATTTTTGGAAAATTAGCATTGGAAGTGCTTCATCTTTGATGGTCAATCTACCTTTGGAGTTCAAACTTTGAAAAGCATTAATGATCAACTTTTATTCTTGGAAACCACTAATAGTCAACTTTTGACATACGGATTAACACAAATTTTAATAGAGGTGATGGATATTTGAATTTACAAGTGATGCCTATGTTCAAAGACAAGTTGATAAAATATTTGATTTTGATTAAAAATTTAAAAGAAACGGACAGTGTGTGGAAAAAATCTAAAACGGAAGGAAACTGATTAAAGATAAAACAAAGTAATGAAAATAGAAAAATTATTAGAACCCTCCCCTAACCCCACCCTAGACACGTGTATACAAACTTCCACAAGACTATTATTCCAATTTAAAGGGCCTGTTATCAAGGCAATTATTTTTTTGTTACTATAACTTCAAGATATAAAGATAACTCAAAAGGGGACTATATTTTGAGGTGGGGGACTATATTTTGAGGTGACTGAAGTTTGCTGATGTGTGATGTGTTATTAAAAGAGTGATGACGATCACACGATTACATGATTTTATTGCCATGGTATTAAAAGAGAGAATTGGGGTGTAAAGGGCTTACATTCTTAATGGGAAGGGTAGTGAAATTGAGCTCTTTTTCCACTTCACTCTCTACTTTTTCTGTTTTTTTTATTCCGTTGTTTTATTGAAGTTGCTATTTTTTCCCCCATTTTTTCTGAAAGATACAAAATGTGCTCTTTCACAGCTAAAAGATGATCCTCCCTTCTAGTGGGATCAATGTTGCATGAGGATTAAATTTAAGAGACCAAAATGCTCTTTCTTAAAGGTCAAAGACTACGGTGCAACATATGGGAAGACTGAGGACTTGAATTTCAAATTCCTTGATGTTACTGTAAGCATGTTATTATAAATATAGGTAGGGGCAGAAATGATGAATACCACAATTAGTTTAGTTGACGTAAATGGTACAAGAAAATCGTATTGGCTGATGGTTTTGCTGCTTTTTTAAGTACAAGTACAACTTACAGTCTAAAAATTTATATAATTGAAGCAAAATTACGTGAACCTGCACAAAAATGATATGCCTTTATGGCTTTGTTCTATGAATTGTCATGATATGATATATGAAATGAAATATCAGTTTCCTCTTTTTATTTATTTTTTATTTCTTTAAACTCCATATATTGACATGTACGGTTAAAATCCAAATTGTTTCTTACATAGTGTGAAACTTAGGTTGTGTTTTATAATAATAGTATAATGGCTTATATTTCACAAGATTAAATTATATAATAATAAAATAATAATAGAAAATTATAAATAATGTATCTATTATATTATTTGATTTGACAATGACAAGGTGTAAACATGTATATAGAAGGTCAGGGGGCCGACCAGCTGCAGAATTTCCTACACGCACAGTATGAAAGGAAAACATATTTAACTGTTGAATTTTGTAACTTGTTGACCGCATGTGTTTTTATAACATTTCAACAGAATATATTATATATATAACTTGATCTTTTTTGTAACACCCTATATAGGAGGGAAATGAATGTGAGAATGAGATGTGGTTTGGAAAACATTAGATTTGAGTGGAAATTACAAGTTCAAACAACTAATGTCATAAAAAACAGACCTTTTGATGTGAAGGAATTGGACATTGATAAGTGGCAGTAAGAGGCACAGTTCTTTCTTTATTATACTCCAATATCATGGGATTAATTTCTTATGAAATCAGCTATCTTATTGTAGATCATTTTCATAAATCTGACGCAGTTTTTATTATCATGACATTATCACCAAAAGTAAAGAAGGTCGTTTTGCATGTTGTATCGACATTGGAAGGTGATTCAAACACTTACCATGTGTCAATTCTTGATGTATTTTTAAGTTGCGACAAATTCATGGTACATGATTCTTATTATCTGAATTGGTTAAGTTCAACTTCTAAAATAGAATTCTAATTTTTGATGTCTTATATTCCTCCTCTTTGAGAATTAGAAGAAAGTCAACTATTAACTTCTTTACTTTCTAGTAGAGAGTCAACTATTAACTTCCTTAATTTCTAGTATTTGTGTTGTTAATGTCTCTGCATAAAGTAGACAATAATATTGTGAATTTTGTTGTATCACAATCAAAGACATATCTGAATTACCCGTATCCGAATTACTCAAAGAAAGTGGCACTTTAATGTGCCCTGTCAAATTATAATAATTTTGGAATAACTTCTTCCTTGTCTACTTTTTCTAGTGAAATATGCATGGAGAACAAGGGAAAGTGAAAATTCTTCCTTTTCTTTGAAGAATTCTGCAACTTTTTCAATGATTGATATTTCTTTGTCTTGGCCAAGGGAAATGGAACAAACAAAATTAGGAGTTGAGTTCACTTTTAGCAATTTTGACTTTGTATTATTATTACTACTACTACTACTACTATTACTACTACTAGTAGTAAATTTTCACCCCGTGCATTGCACGGGTATAACAACAGAAATTAAAAATTTTTAGGGCAAAAAAGAAAGATGATGTCCTGATCATTTTCCCAGTATAATGGTAAACTTGGAATTTTTTTTTGGGTTATTGAAGGAAGCAAATTTTATTCTGATTGTATTTCTATTATTTATAATAAAAAATAAATATTAAAATAACTATACTTTAAAAAAATGATAATATAGAATTTGAAATCAATTTTCTGTTAAATTTTCACAAAATATAATATAAGTATGGTTAATTAATTTCCACGAAATGGCAATGGACAATTTATATAACTATACTTACTTTTCCAAAAAAAAAAAACAAAAAACAAAACCAATCAAACCATAGTCTGTCAAATTTAGCTTTTCATAGATTTTAAATATGTAAAGTAATATATATAATATATTCTTTTGAAAAGAATTATATATTAATATAGATTTTTTTTGTAACAGAATATATTATTATTTTTTTGTTGAAAAGAATTAATTCAAGAATTGTTGATGCATGCTTAAAAAAATTCAAATGTTTATTATAATATTTTTAACAGAAATTAGAAGACAGAGTAGATCAGCATAAATTTCAAAAAGGAAATTATAAAGAAGATGTGGTGAAGAAGATAATTTAGAAAAAAATAAAAAATAAAATTTCATAGATGATGTTATTAGTGACATCTTCAAAATCCTTATGAAGCCAGATCATTGGCAGAAAGAATAATGTCAGACAAACTTCTCTTATTATTAATATTAAGATTATTATTATGCAGGATCATCCATGTGCGTTAAGTTTTTCTTCTTTTATATATATATATATATATATATATTGATAAAAGGAAAATGAAACATAAGGAACATCTAAACCTATTCGAGATCCCCACAAATCAAATGGGGTCATAGCATGGGATGTGCTTGACAAAAAGCTACCTTTCTTTTGAGTATGAAAAAAGTAATTAATTTTTGGAATTTTTGTTGAAGACTTACAAGTATGCTTAAGATCAATTACGGAAGTGGTGAAAAGTAAAAGTTATAATTTTTAAAGTTCGGTGAAATATGCAAAGTAAAATGAATGTCTTATGATTCATATACATATATATATATATATTGCGATTCAGAGAAAATTCTTTTTAAATACAATTACAATCATTAGTACCAACTGTACATCTCTTACCTTGAAGGACGACTGACTATTTAGGCTCAACAAGATTAAAAACGTGGAAGACTTGTCTTGTTTGTGATGTAAGTATGAAAGGGTCATTAAGACAGCCTAGCTGACTAAAGTCTTCCAGAGTGAAACCATTTAAATTATAATAATTTTGGAGTAACTTCTTCTTTTCTACTTTTTCTAGCGAAATATACATGGAGAACAAGGGAAAGTGAAAATTCTTCCTTTTCTTTGAAGAATTGTGCAACTTTTTCAATGATTGATATTTCTTTGTCTTGGCAACGGGAAATGGAACAAACAGAATTACGAGTTGAGTTCACTTTTAGAATTTTGACTTTGTATTATTACTATTATTATGCAGGATCATCCATGTGCGTTAAGTGTTTCTTCTTTTACATATATATACATAAAAGGAAAAGGAAAGATAAGGAGCATGTAAACCCATTCGAGATCCCCACAAATAAAATGGGGGTCATAGCATGGGATGTGCTTGACAAAAAGCAACCTTTCTTTTGAGTAAGAAAAAAGTAATTAATTTTTGGAATTTATGTTGAAGAATTACAAGTATGTTTTAGAATCACGGAAGTGGTGAAAAGTAAAAGTTCAGTGAAATATGCTTGAAGAATTACTTTTTTAAGTTCAGTTAAATATGCTAAGTAAAATGAATGTTTTATGATTCATAATATATTGCAATTCATAGAAATTGAATCTAGCTAAAAAATATATTTTAGTTGTTTTTCGAGACCTGTTATCAAGATTGGGCACAATGAAAGAACAAAAAGTTTCTATAGACACAAAGTAATATGCCTCTAGAAATTTTCTTGTAATTCGAATATAACAAATAGAAACTAATGGATAAATAGATTATCTATAGTCGATTAAGTGGCTCTCCTTTTTACATGTAGTCTAGTATTTATGCAAAGTACTCCAGTCATTATGTAAATAACTATTATTGAGTGGTCAATAGATATGGAGTCTTAAAAATTCTATCTATGCACCTGTCTAATAATTTTGATCTAAGGCTATGTATTTTGCACATGAACTCACATGTAGATCTGTGGACCCACATATGAGACCGTAAATAAAACTAATAGAGGGAGATGCGCCGCATAGAATGTTGATCTATGTAATGAGGAATGATATGAAGATTATCTCTAACTCTATAATATAGTCAGACAACTTATATGGACCAATCAAAAAAAGGAAACATGGGGATTCCTAGCATCAGGAGGGTAGCCGACAAGGTGATTAGTCAAACTATCTAATTTTATTAGAGGGTTGAAGTGGTTTCCGGTTCAATTTCTGGTGCAGGCGCACCTACAACACACACAATCACACATGAACAGAGAAAACTGGAAAACCCTTGACTGTTTGTTCAAATGCAACCAACCATACTAGATGCATACAAGTGTTTAAATAGATGACCTAATGTGCTATAGACTCGAGGCACACACACAAAACGCCCAAAGCTCACAAAAGTGACAAATACAATAAATGAAATGTTAATTTGACAAGGAATATGATTTTAAATGCCAAAGATAAGACGTATGCAGTGGCAACGCACTGGTTGTGTCTGTCTCGTTGAATTACTCCAAAAGTATATATTATGGTTGAAAATAGATATCATATACGAAAATTACGCTCGTTGCTTTGCGCATTGACCGTTGAACCTTTCCAAGTACGCTATTAGTTGCTCAACTTCATATGAAACTTGGTCCCCATCATCTTCATTAGACTAATTCTATAAAAGAATTTTTTATAAAAAACCAAGAAACACCCTCCTGTTATATTGTTATAAAAGCAATTTCAAAAAAAAAAAAAAAGAAAAAAATGTCTTGAAAGCGATGTAATATTCAATATTTTCAAAAATGCTTTAATTCAGAACATAAAACGTGAGGACCTCCGCGTAATAGTTTTCCGGAGCACGAGAGAAATCGATCATTGTTCTCTCATTTTCTTTGCCACGATTGATTGACGTTTTGCAGCAAACATCAAAACAAGTAAAGAACCAATTCAAATCAAAAGGTGAGACGTACGAACATAGCATGTTCATTTTCCTATGTCAATCATAATCATACTACAAGAAATAAGTGAAATAGAGGCGACATTTGTCGTTTCTAAAGGGCCGAAAGTCGCCTCTATTGATAAATTGCAGCGACAAAGTCGCCCCAATGAGGTCGTTCCTACAGGACCGCTGCAATTGTTCTATAGGAGCGAACAACTTATAGAAACGACTTTGTCGTCCCTAGAAGTCGGTCTAGAGAGACGACACGCTGCCCCTATATATCAATTATGGTTTATTAAAAAAAGCCTATAGAGACGACTAAGTCGCCCCAATAAATCAAGTTTAAAAAAAAAAAAAACAGTGTGCACCTGCCATAAATCTCCAAGCCAAAGTTTGTCATCATTCTCTTACACATTGCAATCCCACATTTATTGCAATTTACAAACACAAAGCTAACCTGACATAATAGCATGTATATTCTACTCAAAATTTCTGCAAAGGAAAAAAGAACAATAAAACATTAAAATCAAATCTAGTATCATTTATAGATGTATAAATCACTTATAAGATGTTCAAAAGGCATACTAAGCATATACATGACTCTCTATTTAAGTGTAGAACCTAATCAAGTCTAAAAAACATCACACTACAAGGAAAAAGGCTTGTTGGGGCGACAAAAGTCGCTGCAGTAGGACTGGAAATCGCGGCAGTTGGGTGTTTGGGGGCGACAATGTCGTTGCTAAGGCGTCGTCCCCCTTGGACCGCACCTCTTGATCTAAGGACGCGACTTTTATCGCCTCAATAGGGTTTTGAAGCTATAGAGGCGCTAAGGTCGTTGCAATATCTCGAACCAGCAGCATGTGGTTTTGGCGATCTAGGAACTAAAATGTCGTCACTGAAGGGGTCGTGGCTAAAGGTTTTCACAGTACAATAGGGTTTTTATCGCTCCAATATGGTGCACGATTAAATGGCTATACGTTATTTTCATATTAGCACAGCATTAGTTTCGTTCCTATTGAGCTATCAACCGAAAATATTTTGACATATGAAAGCGACCTGGTGCGGTTGTAGGTAAAATAAAATTGCTAAAATAGACATAAGAAGGCAATCGGTTTTCACAGTAATTACCTTATATATCAAAGAAGCCATATTTACATCGTCATAGTACAAAATATCAAGTTGACATCATAGCAAAAAATACGGCCTTTAAAGCCAAACAAAAGAGTAATTCATGGTCGGGTTTCATGCAAAAGGTAAGTAGTTGTGTTATATCAGCTAAACCCGAATATAGCAAAAGGTTAGTTCTTCTACATAATAAATCCAAGTCTAAGTTGTGCCGCCGAGGTCCTCATCTCCATCAGGAGCCTCGGTATTAGAGCCCGTTGCCTCATTGTCCTCCGGCAACCCGGCATTGGCCCTAAGTTGAGCAAGCAGCCTCTCCATCTTTAAGACCTTTCCAAGTTAAAAAAACAAAGATTGCCAATAAGTGGGGCAGTTGTTTAAATATTGAAAAGGCAGTGGTAAAGAATAGAACACAAGGAAATGCCATGAATGACCAAATTGTAGCACCAGTACACTGTTTAGATGGGCAAACCATTGGTAATTGTTATGTTTTATAAGCAAAGATGAATTTCTTGCAGGCAAAAGGGAAACAAGGCAAGATCAACCTTAAAGACCTACGCAAAGGGAGCTACATGAAACCTGAAAATGGTCAGAAAAGAAACTTCAACAATAGAGAAGAAACCAAAGTAGAGTTGGTGCCAGAGGGCAAAACAGATGAGCCTAGAAATAGAGCCAAAAAAAAAAAAAAAACATAAACTATGGCCTAACTCGATATGGAAGAAGAGAAAACATGCCATGACGTAGAAGGGCAAAAATAATAATAGCATGTATTGTAAAGTTGGAGAAAAAATCACAACTGATAAATCAATTACAAGTTTTGAATAAATTTTCTTCCTGTTTACGTTTAATGCTTAGGTTATGCTTTTTTGTTGTAGCCTTTGTTTTATATCCAGAGTAAATGAACAAAATAAAGACAGAAGTTTCCTAAAAAAGTCATAAAGTTCAAACATGGCCTACCTTCTCTTGTAGAACCGCATAGGTAGCTGCATCGGGGACATCAGTTGGAGATGATTGAGGCAATCCATTTGCTGCAGAGGATAGTTTACCCATGCTTTCAATAGAATATGTTCTGCCCCCCTTTAGGATTCGGCCAACGCCACGCTCGTGGCCCCGTCTTGTCCCTAGCACCTCCCGGGCTATGGCTCTCTCGTCGATGGACCCACCAGTTGATGCAATTTGGTTCATTTGTTCATCACGTGCAACGAGAAGCCGGTTCTACAAAAAAAGGCATTATGAATTAGTAGTGAAACAAATACAAAAAAAAAAAAGAAAAAAAAATCTGCAGCTTGTACTTACAAAGTCAGCTCTTGCGTCTTCATTGACCCATTCTCCTGCCTTATTGGTGTGAAAATCATGGAATGAGGTTATAATACCCGGTGCTTCAGTGCAGTCGGTGTCTTCCTCGTTTTCAAACTTGTCCTATACATAAATTAAATTATACTTTAGTCAACATCATGTCTCTAGGAATATGGATTTCAAAAATTTAGAGCAAAGTGCATGTAAATAACTGGCATCTTCCTCTCAAAATGAACATAACTTAATATAAATAATGAATACATGTGAAATATTAATGTTGGATCTAACTTGTAACTGCCCAACAGTGAGTTGAAGAAACTTGGCCCCCTTTAAATCTGAGTTGTGGTAAATTTAATGAAAATCTTAGCACTGTCAAGCCTAAAAACTGGTCAAAGATGTGGCACAATTTACTTAGCTAACAGCCATACATCAAGGTACTAAAGTTCCAAGCAAGGTTGTGACTTTAGTGTAGACATTTGTTTTTCATCCTGCACTTGTTCCAGGGAGATGACAGATAGATACATGGTAGTTCGGTTAAGGAAAAGCAAGCAATACATGAACAACAATCTAAATAGGTGCCTGGAGTCATTTGAAAATGTAAAAAGAAATAAATAAATAGTGCAATGGGGTGAAAGACAGAATTCAAATTCATTTTGTCCATTAAATTTGTGTAAAACAGAGCAGATGGACATAGAAAAAATAAGCTGACACTTTCCATGTGTTTGGAGGCATTGTGTTTGACAATGAGTTGATACACTAGTGTAGAGTATAAGAAGGTCAGTGACCATAATTATAGGAGAGCAGAGAATAGTAACAAGAAGAATTGAAAGAACAACCATTATTGAAATGTAGAGGATAATGAGTGTGATGTCATACCCAGTCGTACCGGTGGGCTACAAGACTTTTTGAACCCTGTAGGCTAGGGTATTTCTGCTTGGCTCGGTTTGCAGAGTTCTTTTGGGATCTTGCCTGTGAATAGAAAAAGGTAAAGGTTAAAAATGGGCGTAAGGAGTTGAAAGGAACAGTAGGTGACTGACACATAGAGAGCATAGTTAGTTTTTTAGGTACTTTGAATTCTAGACTGGTGAATAAGTCCACACAGCGCTGCCAGTTCTCCTCAGAGATATCCCCATATGGTCCAATGACAGAGGGATCCTCAAATTGTAACTTATAGTGGCTATGGGCCTTTGCCTTGTACCCGCGAAAGCGGTCAGCAGCCAATCGATCAAAGGCCTCAAGTGACCTCTTATACTGTGCATCATTGAGAGACCCTCGAATATCAAAATATTTCTACAAAAAAGGTGATTCTTAAGCAGTTAGTTATGCAACCGATGAACATCTCGCCAAATTCAAAAGAATGTTACCTGGACCCGTTCAAGTACTTTAGTCCGATCCTCCTCCGGGACAGAAGCCCAATCTTTATAGCATGGTACCACAATCTCTTTTATTCTATTCCCAACCAAGCTTGTAAAGTAGGCTCGGTATTTCCCCACTGGTTGCCATGTTCCTAAGTCAGCAATGTCAAATTCTATGGGAAAGCTGATTTTTTGCCTTGCAAGCCATAGCCTGTGCAAGTTTACACTCCTTGATAACCCTCTACGTTTAGTAGGTTTGTCTAGACGAAAGAAAACAAGAAAGTGGGCTTTAATATTAACGATATCATGCGACGCCCTCCTCCTATAAGTAGGTAACAGGTGCTCTGTGCTTAGGTGAAATGCTAACAACTATAAACAACAATCAGAAACTTCAAATAGACTCGTATAAAACCTAAGGCATAGCTGGTAAGAATGATAACCAGCCAGTAGAACTTCATAGACACAAATTAATTATAAAGCAGGAAAGAGTATAGACAACAAAATGAAGTGATAAATGAGTTCCTCTTATTATACACTACTCAAATAATAATATACTAGCTCAATAGGAAGCAGTTAAATAGAATGTAATGTGATCATCCAAATGTGTATTTAAACCAAATATAAATTCATAATAATGCCTTTTTGAGTTTCATGTTATAATTCAGGTGGGGCCATCTCCCTATTTAGCACTTTGCACAATTCGACAACAAATATAGAGGGGAGAAGAAGTACTTATTGATCTCCTAGCTGCCTTACAGCACCCAATAACAACTCTACTCATCAAATCATCTACTATTAATTCTGGGAATTAACAATCGCAACATCTTTACACCTTAAAATCACTGCATATGGCATCAAGGGCTCCATGCATGGACAAACCATTCATTATTTCATCCTAAATGGGTACTAGTCCTTAAACTACTTGGTCAATTGCAAAAAACATAATATCATTCCTGTCAAGAGAACATGTGAAAAAATAATTCAGTTTTCTCACCACGACTCACCTATATTCCAGGACCAGTGTTGTTCTCCTCGTCATCATGCATATTTGCCCTAAGCTCGACAATGGTCCTCCGGAGTTGGCGTATCTCATCTTGCATCCGAAACATTAAAAATAGGTCTACGCATCGCAGCCACTCATCAACAGACAACTGTCCATAATAGCGGTTAGGGCCATTCTGCCTGTAGTATGCGTAGACCTCACCCACATATGAGTTGTAATGTTCGCAAGCCACTTTGTCAGCTACATAGCGTTCCGATAGGTAAGTTATACTCCTAGTTTCATTCTCCAGCCTGAAGTACCTCTGCAACCAATTCCAACAAATAGTCAAATGCACTAAAGTAAATTATTTATTTACATTTTACCTTTTCCAGATAAAATTCATCCTCTGCCTATTTAACAGTTACAAAATAGAGAATAAACAGTCCCAAATGACAGTCATATTCAACATGGGGTTTGCTACAACTAGCATAGATAAATGCATGCCTAATAATGCAGAAATCATGACACATCTCATACAGTTGAGATAGGATTATATAATGACACAAACAATATGCAAATATCAAAGGCATTAGCAACTGATTTATGATCTAAAGATCGAGTTCTAACAATAACATGAACAAGTGAAAACTACAACGAACTTGTTATAATCTTTCTATTATCTTTCTATACTTGTCTTCAATTCTTGCATCTCATACCTATTTCAGCCATCTCTTCCGTCTTCTCTTTAGCTTTATCTAATCAATGACTACTTATTTTGCAATTTCCTCCTAGGGTCACTACGCAAACAATTATGCCAACCCTACCAGGCCAGGCCGAGATAATACAAACTAACATTTAAAATAACATAATAACAAGAACGTGGAAGCAAAGAGACTCAACAATAACAAAGCTATAAAAGATGAGAAAAGCAACATAGCACCTGTCAAAGACTTGGACAAAAAACACCAACTATACCATATACCGAAGCACCTACAAAGGCATCCTCAGATACGCTGAGAGGGTGTTGCTCAATGATGTCAATTACCATATCTTGGATTTTTTAAATAAAGCTAAGATCTAAGATAGCAACTCGTGATCTATTTTTTCCTAGTTAAACTGACAGCAATCTGACGATGTACTTTCTCTAGCCTTGTTGAATTTCACAATCTTATTTTCTGAAGTAATTCACTCGACATTCCGAAGCAAGTTGCATTTCACAATTCTATCAACATCATTAGAGTGTGCGGCCGCCATTTTCACAGTTCGAATGTCTCATGATTATGATTGCTAACTACAACCCATATTACCTTAACTAAGTTACTTACCTCAATGATGCCAAACATCTCACTCTTGTCCGCCTGAGGAACCCTGTCCCAACGCTTGTAGCAAGGAACAACTTTGGCCCGAACTACCTCCCTGACCAACCGGTTGAAGAGAGTTCGGTTTGCCCCAATCACTTGCCACCTTTCACCATCGTGACCTTCATCAAATTGGATGGGAATTGGAGTCTCTCGTGAATCCTTCCACCTCTTGTGTAGGTATTCAATAACTGATTCACGCCTACCGTTTGGCGCATCTGCCATGAATCAAAGCTTATTGTAACATAGACAATTGACCAACATTGCAAACATAACCAAAAGGGGGTAAACCAATTAAGGAAGAGTATCTCACCACCTCTATGTAGCCTGTGCAGTCGACAATGTGCCCCTGGTGGGGGATCCCCTGCACCGTCCCCACCGTGTCCCATTAGATCCGCCATTTACGTTGATGTGCCACTTAAACAAAATAAATAAATAAATAAAATTCACATTAAAACACAAACAACACTCATACACAAAATACGAATCATTTTCTCATAACAGAAATAATATAAATCTTCCGGGACATTGTTTACTTGCTATGCTAACTAGAAATAGTAAAAGAGGTTAAAATGCGGGGTTCAATGTCAAACTCTCTACCCAATTTCATCAACTCATAAATGACAAGCAAACAAGTGTGAACATATTACATACAAGGCACATAAATTTTTTCCAGGTGACAATCAACCATACTTTGAGAACCTTAGTACCTGCACACATATTTGCATAACTAAACACTATTGAAGGCTAATTAATTTATACAATTCTTAGTTTTCAAAAGCATACCTAATATCGTATATCTAGAACCTTTTGCCAGCCATCTCATTTCCTTGACACGAGAAATCAGCATGCCTAATCAAATGATGATTCCGATTTTCCTCATCAATATTGTTCAAGACATGCCCTTAGAAATTAATTCAGATCGATGCCATCAACATCACTTACCAAACATTTGAGATTATGGGCAGCAGGCAAATGGATGTGAATGATGAACAAAATTCAGATGAGATAGCAAAATGCAGTGATACAATTCTCTTCCCTATTCTACTCCTAGTATTAATCAGTGAGGCCAGATATGTGTTTTACGCTAGCACTTTGCAACGTGTTACACTTTACCTAACTTGAAGTTATTCCTACTCATTTTATAACCCCATCATAGTCTCTCTTCTCATTATGTGGGCAAACTTGTTTACATTTACCGCTAACTCAAGAAACCAGTTCAAAGTACTGTGTGAGAGATCCACTGCTATGATACAAACATCTACTTGCACATTAATCCTATGTAAACTAACAGTAATCAAACATAAAGGCCTAAACTCGTGGCAGTGACATCTAAACTTGTGGAAATTGTTATGCACTTTCTAACTTAATCATTAGTACTTTTTATCTGGGGGGGAGATCACTCAGCTATTCTCGTGTATTTCACCAAATTCATTTTTGCATCTGTCTCATACTTTCTGCAGCAGGAAGAAACTACCAGAAATAAATTCCCAAAAATTATAGTGCCTGCAGGGAAGAACCTAATGGTATATATTCCCCAAATATTCTACTGCTGCACCCACTCGTCCATACAAACCCCCTTCCTGTGACGATCGAGCAATACTTTGTGCCCCAAAATAAGGCCAGTGCACGCCCCATTTTACAGAGAAAATTGAGTAAACAAAGCAAGGAAAACTTACCTCCAAGCTTTAGAGCTTATCCACGCTCGGTCACCAGAGGAAATCGCCCAGATCTGCTGGGATTAGGGTTCCTGCTGCGAGACCTCCGTTGCCAATGAGACCCTTTTACTTTGTTTATTTTCCTTCGTTTAGACTTTTGGGGATTTTACTCTATCGCCTCAGTGAAGGATTTCTTTTCTAATATAGGGACGCGGATTGACGTGCCAAGAAACGTAAGTTACAGATGCGACTTCTTGTTTTATTTGCTTGCCATTACTTCGTGCCTCTTTGTACAGACATACAGCAGCGACATTCCCTATTTATTCCCACGCCTATTGCTTGCTTCTGTAAGTTGGGCAACTAAAAGGGGCGACAGCTAATGTCGTCCCACTTTGTCTGTTATACAGCAGCGTCAATTGAGTCGCTGCTATAGAAATCGCGGCAGTAGACTCGATCTCTTGTAGTGATTTAACAAATTAACAAAAAAATCATATATAACCAAAAATATATTTAACAATGTATCCACATATATACCCATATTTACCAAATTTAACAAAAACCCTAAAATTCATAATATCAAAATCCAAAATAAATATCTCTTCACACAATAAAACCAATTCTCTCATTACAATATATGACACAAAATTCCACAATTTAACAAATTAACAAATAATCATATCTTACAATGTATACATATATACACATCTCAAACAACTTTCACAAAACCCTTAAAATCATAATTTCTAGTTAAATCCAAACTAAATCCAAAATCCAAAAATCCTAAACTAAATCGAAAATCTTAAATCCAAACTACATCCAAACTAAATCGAAAATCCTAAATCCAAACTAAATTTATTTACCTTCGCAACAAGTATGAAAATCTGGAAAAAAAGGCACTGCCTTCGCCGACGTCCACCGCGCCGTCCGCGGCCCTCCGCCACCGATTTTCCCCTTTAAGTACCAAGAAATCAGTGGCCATTAATCATAATACCCAAAAAATACTAAGAAGATGGAAAATCGAGGGACATTACCAAAAAGTCAAGCCCACCAGCCCCCACGTCGTGACCACAGTCACCGCTCTCCAGAAGGTGTCCTTTGGTGGAGATATAGGGAACTTGGGGTCGATATGTGGTGAAGAAATTTTTGTAAAATGCTTCAAAGCTGAAAGCGACCCCTCGACTTACTCTTCGAATGGGTTTTTTGTGAGTGAAAGTTGGTTGTATTTTGATTTGCTGAATGGAGTTCAAAATGGCGGGTAGAGTGCAGAATGTTTCAATTAGGGGTTTTATGTTAAAGGGAAATGGTATGGGACCGACGCCTTTTTTATTTTTGGGCGTCGGTTCCCATAGGGAAACCGACGCCTATTGCTCAGATTTCAAGAGAGCGTCGGTTTTTAAAAAAGGAACGACACCTAATGTTGAAATTTAATTTCAATTTTGCAATCGCATTTTGTTTACGCGTCCCTTCTTCCAAAAACAGACGCGTAAGTCCAATTTTTTTGTGAAATTCTGTAGAGTGAAACAAATATGCGTCGGTTCTTTTTGAGAACCGATGCCTATAAACAATACATGTTGGTTCTTAGATACATGTAGGTTCTTTCTAAGAACCGACATGTATTGTTAAAAACATTCTAGCTGGCAACCAACGCCTATTTTTTTTTTATTATACACGTCGGTTTTTTAGAGGTATTGACGTGTATACTAATGGTGAAAATTTCAAAAATCCAATTGTATTTTGTTTACGCATCATTTTTTCCACCAACCGATGGGTATTGCTTTCTTTTTAATTGTCAAACCGGTAGTAGTGTAGGACTGGAACTGAGATGATGATGCTACTAATTTATTGTAGGAGAGATATTACCTAGCGCCCAACGCCACATGTCTTTATTTCTTAAGGCAATAGTCCCTCAGGGAATTGGTTTACTTCAATTGCTTTTCTTATTATTGAAACTGAGATAATAGAAATTTCCTACTCTTTCACCCTTCTCAATCTGAATACTCTGGGAATGACATTGAAGACAAAAGAACAACGAACAACTATGGTAAGGGAACTCACAGAAAGATTATACAACACATTATGCAATATAGGCTATATATGCAGTGAGCTATACAAAACCTACTTTACATATTGATACATGCTATCCATTTGGTAGTGCCAAGTAAGATACAAATTTTGATTTCTCAAACCTGGAAAATAGATTCAATTCATGACAGACATGGTGAGTTGCACAAGCGTCTAAAATCAATGCATGACTAGGAATAGCTATACCAGAGAAATTTGAGGCTGAAGGTTAATCTACGCCCTGATTAGTTGAAGTTTGTAGTTGGCTATGAGTTGTTGGCACTAATTTGCAATTAACTTTGAAGTGGAAACCTCAGTACTAGCATCAGAAATAGTAGAAACTTGTGATGATGTAGGTTTATTATATGAAGAGGATCATTCTTTTAGCTGATAAGTCACTTCCCTGATTCTGTGGTTTTCCCTCTTTTGATATCTAGCAGGAGGATGTCCATTGAGTTCATAGCAATCCTTTATAAGTTGCCCAAGTTTCCCACAATGAGTAGAAACCTTCTTCTTGCCACTGGTGTCATGGGTTTTATGGTTATATATACATTGCCAACAGCTGCCATAGGGTGGATCACAGGGGATGTGATGTCCCTTATTAGGACAGATTCCATCATCAAGATCTGTGCCCTCACTTGAGTGTATGACTGATAAGTGTGTGATATTTACGTTTATTATATACTCTATGGTGTGTTAAAATTTATTATTTTTAACTTACTTGTGCGTATTTAAGTGTTGTTGTGTTAATTTGTAGCTTACAATCCAAAATGGTGTGAAACGCATGAATTTAGACAAATTCTGTAAGTATTTTAGCAATTTAGGACCAAAAAGGACCAAAGAAAAAGTTAAGGACTGAAATGAAGGCAAGATAAAGTACATACACTGTGTGGTCGCAAAGGGAAGCTTGCGGCCGCGAGAACGAACTTCAGAGAGTAGACAACCATGTTTTTAAACGTGCTACCGTAGGGTACAGGGCTTACGGCCGCAAAAGAGCAAAGCAATATGGGCGTAGGAAAAAGGAGCTGCACAGTTATGTCGGCTGAAAATTTTCCCTTTTCCTTATTTAAGTAAAATTCTTGTTTTAGGAGGCTTTTTGCAAGAATTTTAACCTCCTTTTAAGGCTCCTAAACCTATTATAAATAGGACGAGAAAAAGAGAGTTACGTACAAGACAAAAAAAATAAAAAATAATAGAAAAGAGGGAGAAAAACACAATAACTTCAAAGTTTCGGCGTACAAGTTCGAGATTCAACGTGGAGAATTTTTGTGAAGAGTTCTTTATCTTCTTCAAGATCTAATTACCTGGGTTATGCACTTTATTTTATTTATTTGTGTTTTTCATCCATGATGTGTACATAATTTTCTTAAGTTAGGATGAACGATGTAACCTAGTTGAAACCTTAGTCGCCTTTTTCGATGCCTAATCGACGCAATTTATTTGTATGTTAAATTCTTATTGGTAAATTGTTTTGTTTTCATCATTTTGGCCAATAGATAAATGAATCTATGGACTTTTATTAAACTCGAGAGGGGAATATTTAAGTTAACTTATGCACTAAGAATCATTAATTTAGATAAGATAAAAAGATTTGCTTGTGGTTAGTGCGGTCACTGTAAGTTGAACTTCAGAGAGACTTACATGAATTTCTTGTTGATTAATGCATTTAAGAGGGATGATAACGCGTCCACTTAAAGATAGGTGAAAGGGGCCTAATTAAGTTGGGTTAACTAGTTTCGAGTGGGGTAATTAATTAATTTAGTGAAATTCAATCGGTGCCATAGATTAATTGTCACAATACTAGATGGACCAATTATGGTGAAGTCGTGAGTCTTAACATATATCTATCATATTATTCCCTCTACATTTTTTTTTGTGTGTCTATATATATATGTATATATTATTTACTTAATTTTATTAACTTGCTATTTTATTTTCGTTTCTTAATAAAACTCAAGATTTGATCCTTCAAATAATTGGAACTTATAATTTTGGTACTAAATCTGATCCTCGTGGAAACCATAACTCAGACTCATTGTCCACGTTAGTAATTGTCATAACCCATGCACCTGTGGAAGTTATCATTTTTAGTGAACAAGTTTTTGGCGCAGCTACCGGGTCGGCACCAATTAGTTCTAGCTTTACATTGAAATTTTATTTTTCTATTTGATTTGTTTTTCTTGTTCTTTTTAGGATGGACGAAGAAGATTATGACTGGTGCTAAGACTCTAATATATCTATGAAAACAACAAAGGAGTATGAAGAATGGATAAACGTTTCAGCGATACAATTAAAGGAACATAAGAAGAAACTTGAGAGTCAGGATTTAACTAAATGTCTTGATATTATTTCCTCCCCTTTTTTTGTATCCCCTAGGTATCTATCTATTTTCTGTAAGGGGTGGCATACCATCTTTTGTTTTGAGTTCCCTTGTTAAGTTTACAACTACAATTTAGTGCTTATTAGGAAAAAGATGTGTAATGTTATCAAATGTCAACTCTCCATTAGTATCAATAGATTATTATTATGAACTATCTTTCCTTAAACTTATTATTACAACTTAAGTTTCTTATGGTCCATAAGTGATGGAGATAAAATAAAGATATACGGATCGTAGTCAATTTTGGAATTTACTAGCCATTTACTTTTATTTCTTTCACTCCAAGTAATTTAAGGTCAACTGTGTAATTTGCGTCTTTATAGTTACAGTAGGTTTTTAATTTCTATTTAAGCATGACTCTTGTGTTCACTAATTGAGTCTCTTTTTCAACTAAATTACAATGTATAATGTGTTGATTAGTGGGGATTTGTAGATTCGTTCTACATCATATACGTATCAGAGTCACGACAATCAACGATGTTGTGCATGTGTAGCTCAAGATTTTAGGTAGCAAGTGGCTGCATTACAGAAACTAGTTATGAAGTCGCAACAAGTTTTCAGAAATCAGATGGAAGGCGACACCCATCAATTTGTGACAAGGGCGATGGAGCTCGTGACATGGGGATAGAGTTCTAAGCGAAGAACTCAGGGATTTAGAGTTTATCTACGTCAAAGGGGTTATCGTTTGTTTTGGGATTGGCGAGCAGACATCAATAAGAAGGGGAGTCACGTGTCGATTCCGTAGTTTTTGATACATCCAGGGTAGGGGTGGCTGTTGTTCAGAAGACAGATACAAAAGTTGAAAATGTGGAGGGTTTATTTGTAGAAAACATGAAACTAATTGGGGTTTCGAATGAAACTAGTTTGGAGTTGAGCGTGGCGATTAGTGAGAAGGAGATGAAAATCGGAGATGATAATGAGAAACTGGCAAATCTGAATGTGTTAACAAAGTCAATCTGAATTAGAGTATACTTTCTTCATTTATTTATTTTTCTTTATTAATTTCTTTTGCCCCTCATAATAGACTTTGAACAATTCATCATTGAACGGTTGTGTAGTATGTGCGGCCATGGTTGACATTTTACTCAAAATTTATATATTATTACTCAAACAATTCGGGACTATCTTTTGATACTACAGATTCCTTAAATAATCTTTCATATTACAATTGGATTGATACATTCTACTTCCCTTATATGCCGAGAATATGCTACCACAACATTGAACATTGCTAAGACTGCAATTTCTCACTCAACTTCATCATTGAGAGAAGACGCACAATCAAACACTATGCAATACCTGGTCGATCTCTAGTGTGTCATTACTTGGAATGCCAAAAGAATTCAACAAAGCCAGTAAAATGCCAATCAGATAAGACCGAAAATATCTTGAAAATTTTAGCGGCAATGCCATAAGAATATAATGCAGGTTAAATGTGTTGAAAGATTTACAAATAGACATCTCCAAAAACACAGTTAGTGCTCCTTAAGGTTTCAAACTCCATTATGTAGCAAAGAATCCCAATCCCGCTTAGATATCACATAATTCCCTGAGCAAGAACAAAATGATTTTGCCTTCTAGAATCCATCTCTATATCATGGTTAGCATCCTTTACGGCAAAATGCATCACATTCACATAAGTTGTCAAGTCCTCGGACTAATTACTATCACCCTGGATAAAATTTGAGAGAACACAAGAGATGAATATACACTTATGCCATGTTGTTGCCCAAAATGTCCCTTTTTTTTTTTTTTTTTTGAAGGAAGAAATCTTATTCATTACTTGCATCGGATAAAAGAACATCATAAATCAAAGGGGGAAACAGCAATTCCCACTCCAATGGGCCATACATAGAACCAGCTGCCTCGCTAAACGATGAGCTACTTGATTCACAGACCTACGAACACAAGAGAATAATATATAATTACCCTCATTACAAAGTTTACGACAATCTTCCATAATAAGACCAAATGGAGAATTGTCTTGAGTCAGGTTTTGAATTGATGAGTAAACTAGCTGTGCGTCCATTTAAACAATGATATGGTCCAGTGATAACTCCTTGATCCAGGTGAGAGCTTCTCGTATTCCCAATGCCTCCGCAAGTTTTGGTTCAAATGCACCGTCAAACATCACCACTTTACCTCTGATAAAACTAGCTTTGTCGTCACGAATAACAAGACCAATCCCCACACGATTTTGCTCTTCAAAAATACCTGCATCCACATTCACTTTTCTAAGCCTTTATCGAGCCTAGAAAGAACCCCTCCAGGCGTGAATAACCTTTGAGCTTGTGTCCACTGATGGAGCTGTGCCTTAGCAAAAGAAATAACTTTTCTGCCATAAAGGATTTCGCATTCCAGACGACATCATTCCTGTTACTCCATATCGCCCAGCATAACGTGGCCGCAAATTCCCAATCAACTCAATCAATTTTATCCAGGAGAGAGCCAAACCATTCTTTGAAATTGCCCATGTTACTTGTCAAAGTGCCAATATGTGTGCCTATCCAGCTTTTCCTCGCAAAATGGCATGAAACAAGGCTGTGAATAATTGACTCATCTTCGTCGGAGCATACTTGGCAGAGAGCATCAATGGCAACTGATTTAGAGCGAAGAAGGTCGGCTGTAGGAAGCACTTCGGACACCGCTCGCCAAATAAAATTCTTAATCTTTGGTGGAGCCTTTAGGTTCCAAATCTTCTTCCATAATTTATCCTCCGGAGGAAAAGAAGTGCTGCCCGCTATATGTTGATGCAGTTTATAAGCACTTTTGACAGTGTAACATCCCTTAGCCTCATTAAGCCAGAACAATTGATCCTCAACATCATTTTGAGCCAATGGAATTTTCATAATCAGCCTTCGATCCCTATCATTAAACATATCTTTGAGGACATCCAAATCCCATTGCTTTGTTGATTCATCCATAAGTCGTCTCCCTGTCACTGTTTCTTCACTAGGAATCATAGGTGAAGAAACATGACCATTCCAAATATCCGGCAGCCATGAGTCTTGCCATACTCTTATCTTATCTCCCCTGCCAACCTGAAACCGACTACCGTGTTTGAGCAAACTTTGAGAGGCGAAAATACTTTGAAGTGTTAGAAATCAAAAGTCTACCTTTCACAAACTGTTACCCCGTATCATTCTCTTTACAATGACTAACTATCATGCCAAAATCAGGCAAACTATAAACCAAGTTAATGATTAAACCTGCTTTTTGAAACAAGCGAGGTTGAATCTGATTGAGACTATAATGGACAATCTGTTTCTGGGACTCTAGCTCCAACCATCCAAGCACTAGAGCAGAGGTCTGTAGAAGCTTCCTTTACCAAAGTAATCACTGTTAAGCAAATGAAATGAAATGGATAAAAAACAAAACAAAATAGATTATAAATAAATAGATTATAAACGGTTAATGAAACACATAGGATCATCAATGAAATGCAGAGAAAATATGGCTCATGATAATGTATGATGCACTTAAAAAATGTATAAATATATAGTCATATCTTTGAGAACATAACTATAGATTTTAGCCAAAAAATAATGAAAAGGATCAATTTCAATGACCAAGAGGTCTGTTGAGTAAGTCTCATGCATCCATGATATATCCGCATCAATTTCACATAGATACTCACTACTTGACTCAGCTAATAGAAAAGCCTTACCAAGTTAACTTTGAATTTAATATTTTCTCTCTTGATACCTTATTCTTCTCATTTTGAAGCAACTCTAAATTTTGCCAAGACTCTTTTTCAGTGCCTTACTCTTCCTAATACGGCCCCACCTATATGCCAATTTTTCAGAAATCTAAAGAAAACATTAGTCCGTGGAAAAAAGGACAAAGTCATTAGTCCGTGGAAAAAAGGACAAAGTTGTTATTTCCAGTCTACCTCAACTTTTTCGGAACAATAGTTTGGAACAAAAGGAAGGAATTTTGTTGTATAGCTGAAGACAGTAATTGAATATCTGCTACCTTGCCGGGATTGCCACTCTTTATGACACATACTGAATACTTTGAAAAATGAGCATTATGTTTACCACGCATTATAAACAAATATGCATATATATTTAGTAGTTGAATATTATTGTCTTCGAGCTTAGTTGAACATGTTGCTATGTACAACAGAAAGCTTTTGATTCCTACAATCTCAAGTCTTCACTGATTCCTCCAAATCCCCACCATGTTAGCTTTCAATAAGGAATGGCAAAAACATTCAGACGATAGATGTGTGCAGCAGCAATGTGGGACGTCAATTGTAGATCATCAGGAACAAATTTCAAGCAATCAATATAAAGGAACAAAAGTTTTTAATGGAGGAATGCAACGACCAATGTGTCAAAAACGGCTTGCCCATTGTCAATGTTCTTGTATATAAACTTATTAAAAATAAAAATATTATTCTTTGTCAAGGCACACCTTTAAGAAATTCTTTTCCAAGCTAAACTACATTCCTGCTATATGACGTTCTAGCTCCATGCCTTCAGGAAAGTAGAGTTCCTTTCAAATACTTATGTCAACACTCGAGACTTGAAACTCTTCACCTAGATATGACTCAAAATGTTTTAAACATCTCATTCAAACTCCACCATAAAAGAAAAAAGGAAAAAGAAATTCTACGTCATATTTTATACACTAAATCACAGTGAAAGTAGCATATATAGCCATGCCACCTCTATAGTTAGGAATCTTCTAGGCATAGCTGGCCTTGTTATTTACACTAATTTCCCAAAAATCAGTTTTAAAGGCATATAGTCACGAAGATTAATAAGACTATCATACTACAGTCACATACATCTTACAAAGCCTCCAAAGTCAGATATGCACCTAAATGATGAAATTTTCCTTCGGTGGGGGGGGGGGGGAATACCTGAGCCAAAGAGGATGAAATCCAAATGTGGAACATGGAAAATTTGTGCAAAAAGTTAACAATATAAGAGTAGCTCCCTGATCCTTCAGGTATGGCAAATCTAAGATTTGTAGGTTTAACGATTTTCCCAAACGCCTCTTCAATCTCTTTTGCCTCTTCATTTCTTCATCATTCTACATACATTTTACGAAAATTATAAATCCAACATCGAATTGGATAAACAGAAAGTCAAAATAAAAGTATTAAAAGATTTATCACCATTGATAAAAAAACTACATGTACTGAACTCAGAATTAGCAAACCTAAAAAAGAGTAATACTTATGTGAGGACATTACATGCAATGGAGACTCAAAGAATATATCAAACAAATTGCAGACAGAGATGAATTCAAATTACCGGAAATTTTACTTTCTCACAGCCATATTCAAGAGGTTAAGCTAATTATGAGCAAAAGGAAAAAGGGGGAAATGGGGAAGAATGATAAATAATGGTCTGAAAATGATGACAATTAGCAGACTAACTATTTCCCTTTAAACTGGATAAGCCTAGTCCATGTGCAATTTGCTTCTACAATCTATTTAAAAAGTGAAAAATCCCAAATTGAACACAAAAAATCTACTTACTCAGCACTTGGTCGGCGAGAGTCAACAGGAAACACCCCGTAAATCATTTTCTTTAATAAACAGATCCATAGCCATCAGAAAAGAATCCCTTTTCAGATTGCTCCTTCACACCCTTTCAAATTGCCCTTTTAGACCTCGAAATTGTGAAATAGGGACGAAAACATCGAAAATGGTCTGCAAAATGCCATAACTGGTTTCGCGAGGATAGGAAGAGAAAGAAGGCTTCGGAGGAAATCTAACAATGAAAATATGATACCAAGAAAGCAAGATTCCATAAAATTGGGCTAAATTTCGAAGTGGTTCCGCATTCTTTGCCAAAAAGATATAAGTTTAATAAAAAAATAAAAATAAATCTATTGTTGTAAATAATTATTGTATTTAGTGAATACTTGTACCCCTGAAACCCAAGGCTTACACTTATAAATATGTTGCTCTGGTTTTGATAATGATATACAATTTAAGAGTTTTCTCTTCAATTTTTCTCTCTATTTTCCTATTATTTTCTTTTCTTTTCTTCTAATTTATAATACGACGCTATGTTTCCTCAAAATCTTTCTTTGTTTTGTCAAAAGAATTCATAAAGTTTTCGTATTTTTCTTAGTTAGAATTTGATCCAAAAAAGATTTTAATTCTTTGTGAATAATTTTCTTTACAAGTTATATGAATAGAAATCAAGTTTGTTTTGACAGACAAGATTTCTTTATTTTTCATATTTCTTGATGGCTGCACGATTTCACAGCCCACATTCATTTTTTTGTCTTCATACTGACTATGGTGGTAATTATGATTTTGCTTTTCTATTCCTTTAGTATGGCTAAGGGATTCACCAATTGCAATTATGGCAAGGAAGTATGCTTCAATCTTTTAAATTATTATTATTGTCATGAAATTCATTCACTGATTTGGAAGATTCTGCATTAGTATTACACGGATTTTATATTTCATGTTGTGCTATTTATCTTAGTTTATAATTGTGGTTGTGTTTAATCCGTTGTTAATTTTTGAATATTAATCTATACTTGTTTTTGTCAAGAAAAATATTAAACGATTGTGTCAATAATCGATTTATATTTATCGTCGTTTCCAGAAAAAACGCGATTTTTTAAGTTTCACCAATAATCCTGAAGATTATTGTAACATAAATATTATTCTTGTGATTCATTATAGTTTTTGAAGAATCACTATTATGTCTTATATTCTTAAAGAATATGATTTGCTCCAGAAGAGCCCTGACTTGTGTATATATATTATTAATCATGTTTTCTTGAAGAAACATGATCGCTTAAAAACCTATCAATAATCTAAAAGATTATTGTAATTTAGATATTATTTTTTGTGATCGATGAAAAATCACAATTTATGCTTCATATTCTAGAAGAATATGATTGGTTACTGAAGAGTCTTAACATATATTATTCTTGTGGTTCCTAAAAAATCATCAATTACATCTTATATTCCAGAAGAATATGATTGGCTTTAGAAAAGCCATATAAGATTTGTCGTAATTCTTGGAGAAATACGATTCTACAATTCTTAATAGTCCTGAAGATTATTAAGATTAATTCGTTGTAATTCTTGAAGAATACAACATGATCTCATCATATTCTAGTTGAATATGGCATGCTTCTGAAAAACACAATATATGAGACTTAAATCTGTGTTTTTCTTGAAGAAAAACACAGTAAATAAATACTCCTGAAGAATATTTCATATTGCTTATTGTGAAGAAATAATCTCCTTTAATCATTTGTTATATACATTATTTTTTTTTCTATTATTTACTTTTAGTCAATTAATTTAGTTAGATTGAGTAAGTTGTTGCTCTCGAAGTAGCATGACTAATTGTAATATTCTGAAGAATGCTATATGCTCTTAAAGAGCAATTTATATTGGATCTAAGAATCTAATTTATTTGGTAATTCAATATTTCTGAAGAATATTGATCTATTACTCTTGAAGTAGCAGTAACTCATATTAATTCCAAAAGTATAATTTACTATGCTCTTGAAGTAGCATATGTCTTGATGGCTATAGATATATTGGTAATATGTGAAAAATACTCCCTGAAGGAAAGTACAAATATTCGTATCCTATTGATATTGAATTTATGACTTCACATAAAGTTACACAAAAAGTCCATATTACCAATTTTCAATTAATCGCACGTGACATATTGGCAAGAATTATTTGTTGTGAGCCATTAATGTTATAGACCTCAAATGGTTTGAGTAGGACAACAAAAGAAGGAAACACATCTAAGGATTGTGCAATAGCACTTAGTTTCCTTCGTTATTAGGTCTAACTTAAAGTTGAGTATTTTACCGTTAAAGATCTATATGATATATGAAACATGATGAGTTACGCCCCACTGGTTTTATTACATTGCATGAAGCAAAAGCAGCATCTCATCGTGAACTGTGGATGAAGACGTGGAAAAACTCGTGAATAAAGCCCTACCAATAAGTGCATAAAGCATCCAATAATGATAGTTCATCTAAAAAGGAGTATAAAGAATATTCTTTTGATGTACAGAATATTCATAGAATATTTCTTTAGATGTGGCATAAAAGAGCATTGAGCACGTATATGTTATACAGTAAAATATTTCGTAGATCTCTACTACAAGTATATCAAAGAAAATGGCAAGTGGAAAGTAATTTCCTTGGTTACAACAGTCCCATTATTATGACTCACTTTGAGGTTTTTGACTACTTTGCTAACCCAAAAGGGAGCATTAGTACCCGGATTGTCGGTGCAATTATACATATCATTCTTCAAGGCAAAAGGCACTTTATAGAATTAACATTAGTTGAAAATAATGTTAAAACAATATCAAGTGCATCGAACATCATTAGAAGCTCCAGAAGAGCTTGTATTATTTTGACAAGTAATGCTAAGGTTTATATTGATGATGTACTTTAGCAAATTCAAGAGAAATTTGCTGATTTTTAAATATATCCAATGGATATTATATTGAGATAGTACAAAAAGATAATGAAATTTTTTCATCAATTCCTTTGTATCTGACTGAAAGAAAATCAAGGAAAAATTCTAAACACTACCATCTAGAATGTATTAGATATTCATAAAAGCAATTGAAACAAATCATGTCAAGAACCTGAAGTTCGTTGACTAAAAGGGTTTTATACTTTGGCATGATAGATTTGGGCATACATAAGCCATTATAATGTCATATGGGAATAATCTAAAGAACTAGAAGATTCTTTCAGCAAATGATTTCCCATGTAGCAAGTTAGTCTTTAAACCTTCTAGTATGAAGGTGAATATTGAATCTCCAATTTCCTTGGAAAGAATTTATGGAGAATTATGTGGTTAGATATACCCACTATGTAGACCATGTATCAATCTATGGTATTAATTGATGTTTAAGCTAGATAGTCCTATATTCAATGCAGTGTTTGCTAGACTACTTACTATAGAATAAAACTAAAAAGCTCAATTCATGGAATCATGAAAGTTTGCCTTGATAATGCTAGTGAGTTTTGATATCAAGCATATGCTTCTAGGAATTGAGGTTGAATATTTAGTGTTTATGTCCACACTCAAAATGGTTTAACAAAATTGTTTATTAAATATCTTCAATTAATTGCTAGACTATTGTCTAATTCCCAATTTTTGTTTAGGATTACGCCACATTACATGTTGTAGTTATGATTCGCATAAAGTCAACAACCAAATCAGTATTCTCCCTTGCGGTATGTCTTTGGTTGAGAATATAATGTCTTTTGCTTTAAAAGTTTTGGTTGTGTTGTTCAAATATATTACTTGTTATATTGGACTAAAAGTTCAATATTATAGAAATTTTATTATTTGGCATAACTGGTTAGACAATCCTGATTTGTTGATAATAAGAACTATCGAGAATCATCTGAAGAATAAAAGATTCTTCCATTTAAAAGAATTATCATGTGCTGCAAGTTCTCAGGCAATTTGACTATTAATAATCACTAACTATTTGGAACTGAGTTCCAAATATATCTGGAAAATATTCAGGGTGAATCATATGGGCTCATTTACCCTCCATGTGGACCTTCTAGATTATTTATGAATTTAGATCCACTAGATGTCACATGTCAAACTCGTAACTAGAAGTTTGCTAGAATATTTGCTCAATAGATTGATTATGAGTAAAAGTTCCAGATATCATAAAAGACAAATGTGTCTTGCGGGTAAAATTTTATCCCAAAAATCATTAAATATTCATATATTATCTGGGATATTAATTGCCTATGGTTAGCAAAATAATATTATACGCCTCAAGTTATTTGCTACATCAAATTGAGAACAAATCATTTGTGTTTAAGTGATATTGATACTTCCCTTACAGCAATATTCTTATATAACATGCAAATAGAATATATGATATCCCATGTATTTGGCTTACCATCAGAAGCCTCCATCTAAAGATGATAAGTGCGATATGTACAGTCGTTCCACCGCGCGTATTAAGATGGATATTATTATAATGCTGAGAATAAAAATTGGATTTGAATCCCTTTTTGTATACTTCATCCATGAAGGATGATATATTATATCGTGTTTTTCTGACTATTTTTTAAATTAAATAGTCCTCTCAACATTAGAGGGGAGAAATTGATAGTTGGTAACAAGTATATGCAAACCTGAAGTTTATAATAGTATGCATTTCAAATTACTGACTGCATAGCTAGCAATAGATGTACTATGTTAAATGCTCCATCTTGGATTGATATAAAATCCTATAAGAATATAGATACTTGTTATGGTCCTTTTCAGGCATATATTCCAGAAGAGTATACAGACATAACTAATTAAAAAGTCCCTAAAGAGGCTTAGGCACCTGAAATTAGCGAAATAAAGAGATCTCGATAAGCTATGTCTATACTAAGACCAGATGGAATCGACAAGAAATAATAGTCGACTACACATGCTCATGAGCTCAATAAATAGCGAGTGTGATGAATTAATTTCATCAAAATTGTTGACATTGGATATCAGCCAAAATAGAAAAACAATCCTACAGATTGTTACAATGTCAATATATAACAATTGATACTAATGCTAAAAGCACATTAAATATGTGGTGGATGTTATTGAAACCTGAAATTTCATTCTACTAGCAATATATGAAAATATATCATTATATTTGGTTTGCTTGTATGAAGCATATAAAGAACTTAAAATGCTTGTATACATTGCTAGTTAATATCAGGGAGATACATGTTGTACTCTTTTACCCTTAACTAAGGTTTTGTCCCAATAGGTTTTCCTAGCAAGGTTTTTAACGAGACAACACTGATAATGTTTCCAAAGAATAATGTATTCTTTTTCCATCACTTGGATTTTTTCTCATAGGGTTTTTTCTTTGTAAGGTTTTAACGAAACATATTCTTTGCGTAATAAATATCTGTGACATATATGATATTAACCCTTAATATAAAACTCCTGAAGAGCTGATACTCTGGCTGAAGCAGAATATATTTCAAAGTATTGAAGATATTGGAGAGACATGGATTGCTAAATACAAGAACCATTGTTAGTTGAAATCAGGGGGAGCAGTTGTACTCTTTATCCTTTGATCAATTTTTGTCTTACTGGGTTTTTCTGACAAGGTTTTAATGAGACAGCAATTGGACACTCCAAGTTTGATTAGAATTAATTGTACTCTTTTTCCTAGCTTGGTAGGTTTTTCTCCCACTAGGTTTTTTCCAAACAAGGTTGTTGATGATACAATTATTGTATAGAATAGTCATTCAAGGGGGAGAGTTATAAATAATTATTATATTTAGTGAATGACTCTTGCACCCCTGAAACCCTAGACTTGCACCTACAAATAGATTGCTCTGAGTCTCATAATGATATATAATTCAAGAATTTTCTCTCTATTTTCTTATTCTTTTCTTCTAGTTTATATCATCTATATCTTTATTCTATATTATATATATATATATATCTTAAAGTGGGATAGTCTATTTTTAGATTTGGTCGGGAAAATTTCACTTGCCAAATCTGGAATTTCAATTTTTTTTTTAAGTTTGTATAGTGTATTGTGTGAGCGTATTAAGTTGCTTCTATTTTTGATAATCGTTGGAGTATCTCATTTTTCATATTCATTGTGAACATCTTTAAGGAAACTCTTAGATAAATGGAAGTAGAAACCTCTTTTTGGAATGAATGATAGATTGATGGCCACCTTTACATATTTGCAGCACATATCAACTACCCCGTCAACATAACGTATTATGTTCCGATGGTATCATACCGACGGGTCCTATGCACGTATCATCCTTGCGCATCTATCAACCGTAAAAAACGAACAACCACATCCTTAGCCCTAGCCAAAGAGTTGGATCCCTAACAAGTATGGGAGAAAATCCCCAGCCAAAGAGTTGGATCCCTAACAAGTACGGGAGAAAATTGCTTCTTCGTACAGTAACATGATATCTAGTTTTTTTTTTAATCTAATTATATAATTAATAATAAATGATCAATTAAATGAATACAATATGTAACTAAAGAAAAAAAAGGATATTAAATCATGATAAACAAACATGTTTAAATTTTAAATTCAAAAATATACCAAAAGATAGCAACCACATAATCTAAGGAATATTACATAATAATTTAAAAAGGACGCTTACATCATGTTCAGATAATGATTTTAATATATTAAATAATTCAATAAAATCAATCAGAATTAAAAAATAGTAAAAATTCCCCTTAAAAAAGGGTACAAAAATGCATTTATTATGTGTAAATCTGCAAAATAAACAAACCTAAGGTAGATGTGAAATTTATTGAAAAAACAAGGTGTCAGATCTAAATTTCCCTAGAATTTAATATTTCAACTATATTAACTATCTTTTCTTAATCTATATGAAAATAACTGCTAGACTATTGTTGTGGGACGAAGGATTATTAAGTATTTTGAAAAAAACAAAAAGAAAGTGGGGAAAATTTATTAATTGGATAAATTATTGTTTGATATTGTCATGACATGACATTCTCCACAACGATATCAAATATTTAATTTTATCAATTGTCATATTATTTCATGACTACCACTATACACGAGACATCATTATGCAACTAATTGGCCGACACCTACATAGAAATTGCCTAAGAGGCACTGAATTCATCTTCCAGGAAAAGCAGCGGAGCACTAGGCTTTCTATCTTAGTCACCAACTATAGTCACTGTAGGTTTTCGCTTCTAGCAGCACCAATAGTGGTTCATTGACATAGTAGAGGGAGCACCTCTTAAGGATATTCACAAATCTCCAAGTCTAACTCGAACATAAAGGACTACTCCGAATCTTTCTCTAAAACAGGTTGTCGGAAAAAAAAGATTTATATAGATAGTTTCGTCATTCATCACTTCAGGACTCAATCCTGCAATATCAGCTGGTTACGCCACTAACAAAAACCAACAGCCTATTATATGGAAACAACCACCTCAAAAATTACGAATCTTTAAATTACACTTAATTTCCGGATAAATTTCCACCACGAAATTTCCAAACGCTTGTTATAACTAGCATCAAGAGAACATGTTAGTACAAATTTATGTATTGCCTAATTCTAATTTTTAGTCCTTATGTCAAAAATTATATTTGCATGTGGTTTAATTAAGAAATTAATTAATTTTCATGCAAAAGTTTCGGTCCATATAGGAATATTGCAAAAATGATTTCCCACCATACGTCTGGTGAGATTATCTCGCCAGATGCATAAGTTGTATGGGATCATTGGATAGCCTCCACGTGAGTTCACCCATTGTGGAACAACCTGATCGGATTAGTCTAATAATCTCCTACTATGTGTGTATCTGGCTGGATAATCCCACCAGACCCATGGTAGGAGAACGAGATTGAGGAATATTGCGCTTATGGTTTTTGTAAATTTCTTATGGGGAAAAAATATAAAAGTTGTAACCTTGTCGTGTTTAAATTATACCTATATTATCTTATCTAGGTTAAATGTAATTTTAGGTGGTGTTCTCAATGTGAAATTCGATAAAATTTTTTTTAGTTGTATAGATTCTTAAGGAATTCATGGATTTTAGTAGAATTTCATAAAATCCGTCATACGGTGGTTATATTTATACCATTATTTTTATTAATCACACCACGATATATATATACACACACATACCACCCTAAAAATACATTTTTTATGCATACACCACATTTAGCTTGCCAATATATACAACCCTACATTTTATTATTAAAATTAAAAAAAAAAATTACTCCACATTTCCCCATCATCTTCCGCAATTTGCTACCTTCTCTCTCCCAATTTTCAGCATAAAATGACATTTTAAAAAAAAAATCTAGATTTTGCTCTCTTCTCTCCCTGCAATCTTCAGTATTGGAATGGCCTTTAAAAAAAGATGGCAACCAAAAAAGAAAAAAAAATAAAAAGGAATCTAAGGGTTGCCAAAATACCATGAAACTCAAACTATATAGCTATGTGCTTCAAATTTCTCAAGGTAAGAAATGCTTTCCCCCCTTCAGGGTTTTCAATTGTGGTGTAGTAATTATGAAATAAATTGGGGTTCTTAATCATGATGAAAATAAGGCTTTTTTTTTTTTGGTGGGTTGGGGGGTTGGAACCAGTAAAGATGAAAATTCAAATTAGCCTCTTTTTTTTTTGCTGTTGTGTGGTGTATCAAAAAATATATAAGTATATATAAAAAGGTAATTTAAGTCATTTAATTCTTGACCCTTTTAGTAACTAAGAATAAAATTTAGGGTAATAGTATTACCACTAAGAAAATTATTTTCTACACGTATTAATGATAAACTTCCCTATTCATTCACCGATTAGTTTACCAGTTGATAAAAACTAAAGTATTTTATGGAGATAAATTGGAGGATAAAACTGTCAATTAAGACACTTGACTTGTTTAAGGGTTTTTAAGGGTAAAATTGTTAACTAGTAAACTAACCAGTGAACTAACACGGAGATGTATCATTATTCGTTCTACGCCACATTACATATTCACTACAAACAACTTATCATTTTGATTCGTACACCACAATAATTTTACAGTGAAAACCTACCTTTTAAAAGTTTAAGACAATTATAATTTCATCTTGATTTTCTATTCTCCCACCACATCCTATTTAATCTTTCCACAGTATTCAATTCGAGACAACGCATTGAAGATTCAAGCATTCTACCCATCACAATCATCTCTATCAATTCAAGTTCTTTAGAACTAGAAATTTAAATGTCACACGTACTCTGTCATCTTTTGGTTCGTTCTGACTTGTTATTAAAATCTATGCAAAAATATTAAGAGAAGCCATCACTTCTAAATTATATTCAAGCCCGTTTCCCCAATAAATTAAAAGTCATTTTCTCTCTATTTGCTTTTAGTTTTTATCATCATCATTTTGGTTTTTGTTTAGATCTTACTAGTCCTTCACCACTGATTGCATGGGGATTACGAAATGGACACAAATATGATGAATGAGGATATTGAAATAAAAAAATAATTTCAATTTCATATATAAACTTTCAATAAGCTATTGAAATATAGCAATATTTAGAAAATAAAAAATAAAATATGATGATATGCAATATTTATGTGGAAAGTGGAAAGTAAAAGTCATTTATTTACCGAACCTATTGTGATGGTGAAGAATAAAAGATCTATATACTAATTAAGATATCGTTGAGTGGTTATGACTGTAATGACATCCATGAATCATAGATTGGTCAATAAACAATTTCTTGATGGTGACGAATAAAAGAATTTTAGACTGATCAAATTATTATTGAACCTGATTTTGATGGTTTGCTTTGAAACCCATTGAGCTCAAATATATAACTTCCAATTCAAACTAGTATCAATACTTTTAGAAAAAGAGAGAATGAATTCAAATCCTCTCCAAAATGAAAAAATAAAAAAAGAATTTCAATTTCATAAATAAACTTTCAATAAGCTATTAAAATATAGCATTATTTAATATATATATATATATGATGATATGCAATATTTATGTGGAAAGTGGAAAGTAAAAGTCATTTATTTACCGAACCTATTGTGATGGTGAAGAATAAAAGATCTATACACTAATTAAGATACCGTTGAGTGGTTATAACTCTAATGACATCCATGAATCATCGATTAGTCAATAAACAATTTCTTGATGGTGAAGAATAAAAGAATTTTAGACTGATCAAATTATTATTGAACCTGATTTTGATGGTTTGCTTTGAAACCCATTGAGCTCAAATATATAACTTCCAATTCAAACTAGTATCAATACTTTTAGAAAAAGAGAGAATGAATTCAAATCCTCTCCAAAATGAAAAAATAAAAAAAGAATTTCAATTTCATAAATAAACTTTCAATAAGCTATTAAAATATAGCATTATTTAATATATATATATATATGATGATATGCAATATTTATGTGGAAAGTGGAAAGTAAAAGTCATTTATTTACCGAACCTATTGTGATGGTGAAGAATAAAAGATCTATACACTAATTAAGATACCGTTGAGTGGTTATAACTCTAATGACATCCATGAATCATCGATTAGTCAATAAACAATTTCTTGATGGTGAAGAATAAAAGAATTTTAGACTGATCAAATTATTATTGAACCTGATTTTGATGGTTTGCTTTGAAACCCATTGAGCTCAAATATATAACTTCCAATTCAAACTAATATCAATGCTCTTAGAATAATAGAAAATGAATTCAAATCCTCTCCAAATTTAAAATAGAAAAGACTTCCATAGGATTTATGTCCCATTTCCGGGGGCCAACAAAAAACTTGAAACTTTCTTGCGAACTTGCAAAGATTTCAATGGTACTGGAGATGAGGCAGAACTCGCAAGAAATAATTGCTTATGTAGTCGAATTTATCCATCAACCGGCTATGAGGATTATCATTTGGTAGGTAAGTAGGTCTGAGAGAATGCAGAAGATGAAGCTCTCGAGTTTTGTGAGTGCTCCTTCAACCTAGTCAAAATTGGAGTTTGCTTTAGAGTTACGCCTCCATTTTTCTAGCCTAGCTGTTAACCCAAGCATGAAGAAGTTCAAAAGCCACTCTTTTAAACCAAATCCATCCCCTACATAAATAATTAAATCAAAACATGAAATCAAATATCAATGGAGACATTCAACAAAGTAAATGATTCGCTTGGGTAAAAAAAATTATAAGAGAGCTACTTATTAGAATAAGCCCAATTAATTGCCGACAACAAAACTTGATGATTTGATCAATTATCAAAACTTGATAATCATCAGCGAGCTTCATTCACAGAAAATCCCATTCACTATAAGTAAACATGGCAAGACCAACGGAATTTTCTGATCAACCACAATCCGCCGAAAATACCGAAAGATTTTCTGACAAACCGAAAAATTCGTCGGTGATTTGTGGTGGGAAAAATATGGTCCCGAATTTCTGACGGAAACCAAATTCCGTCGGTAATTACCGACGGAAATTCAAATCCGTCGGTAATTATCGACGAAATTTAGTTTTTGTCAGAAATATTCTGCCAGAATGTGGATTCCGTTGGAATATTTCTGACGGAATCCACATTCTGTCAGTGATTACTGAAGAATTTGAATTTCCGTTGGTAACTCAATAGTGTTTCTGGCATACAATCAAATTCCATTGGAAAAATTTGATGGACTTTTTGGGGCTTTTTTAATATCATTTCCCAGCCTATTCGTTCATTTATTTTTTGACATTTTTCTTTCACAGATTTGTGTCTTAGGACATATCATATTCCATTTTTTTAGCGTTTATTAAATATAATTTTAGCATATTTTAGTATTAAGATAAATGTTTAGTAAAAAGCACAGTGTTAATATGTATACGAACATGCATCTCTCAAAATAAATAAGCTAGTAAAAAAAGGAGTTATAAGTAAATAAAACAATTTGTTCATCTTACAAGAGAAGCAAAATTATTGATAATGTAAAGTATTCTAGTTATGAAAATATTGATAGATTTTCTAAGATGGCATTACATATAATTAAATCTGGTATCAATTAAAAATACAATAAAATGTTGAAAAAAAAACGATTGCAATTACATTCTAAAAGCTAATTTTCATGCTTATCTTGACATGTTGAAGGTGTTATTTAGTTTTAATTTACAATGAATATAATATTCGAGTTATCGACAATTAAAGATAAAAGTAGTATTATTAATTTAATTAGTTAATATGTATACATGTTGGATTGCATCTTGCGGCCAATGATTTATTGTTATTACTATTACTATTATTATTATTCATGAAATTAATTAATATACATATATTATTAAGGTATGTGTTTGTATCCGTAAAGTGTTATGTTACGGTTTTTTGCAAACTAGAGGATAAATTAATTGATATATAGCAAGTAAAATTTTGTTTTAAATTTAAAAAATTATAAAAAATTAAAAGTGTTATTAACAATCAACAACCCTTAGATATAAAAATAGAAAATGATTTATGTCTTTGTATCCGTAATTAAAAATACAAACTAAAGTTGGGGGAAAAAGAAAAATCAACAACAAACACGAACAATCTCCGCAAAAGAAACCAATTGGCATGGAACGAAAATAAACATCAAATATAGAATCTTAATATGCATAACAATCATTGTAGTTGTGAAATTCAAAATGTATTGAGTAGTTATTCTAGTAAAACCATTTTTTATTATCTTTAATTTTAATTAACAATGAATATAATGTAGAAAACTAGGAGCAAATATTATACTAATGTTATAATCAAATAAATTTATAGTATAAATGACATATTTAATATAATAAAGTTTAATGAAATAATAAATGATATATTAGTTCAATTCTTTAAAAGAAAATTAATCATTTTTAAATTAACAAAATTACTATAAGATACTTTATCTATATTTATTGGGAAAGCATTAACAAGAACACATAATAGCCTGGTGGTTGGAAACTTACTCCCCAACCCCCAGGTCAAGGGATTAAATCACCATGGATGCAAACTGAAGAATATTAATTCGCAGGTTGCTTGGTCGGGGCGCAGGTTTCGGGTTAGACCCAAGGGAGCACAAGCGGGTCGGGTTGGGTAAAATTAATTAATTTATTATTTTTTGGAGGTCCGTCAGAAATTCCGTCAGAAATTTCTGACGGATGAAAATCCATCGGAAAATCCGTTGCAAGTTTCTGATGGAAAAGTCTGTTGGAAATGTCAGACGGATTCAAAATGTCTGTTGGAAACATTATCGAGCAGGGTATCACAGACGGTTTTTCCGACGGATTTTTTCCGTCGGTGATTGCCGTCAGTGATGCCCTGTTTTCTTGTAGTGATATACATGAAATGTGAACAATTTGAAAATCCCATATATAAATGCATTGCTGAAATGCTAATTAAAATTCAGAATGTAGGCAACACAAATGCAAGCTAGAACCAGTACAATCACCACCAATATTATAAAAGTTCGATAGAAAACACTTCAAAATTTTTTTGGTTAAGCTTCTTACTACAATGGAAAATAGGCTTTCCTTTTTTGGCAATGTTGAAGTGATCAACTCCATTAGATGGATGACACAATTTGTTCTTTCTTAAAGCTTTTTCATTGTTGTTCAATTCAATCTGCAAAAAACAGACAGCATATATCATTTGATACTCTCTGCTAACTTCACGTACTTCTTTTCATGTCTACAAATGCAAGAAGTATTATCAACACATGCAATAAACTACTGCTAAGGCGTGACTTTTGATGATCTTGAGTAAATTAAACATAATCCCAAATCTTTAATAAAATTGGAATATGGTTGCAGTACGTATCTCTACAGCACAAGTTTTAAAACTGGGCCTATAGTATCATACATTGAATTCTTCAAGAAGTGTCAATGAATTCCCCAAAAAAATAATAATAAATAAATAAAAATCACATCACTTTGGGGAGGGGGATTGTAGAAGTCAATTTGCAAGACTATTCTGCTATGCAGTAACAATAAACGAATCACCCAGTATCTATACTTTGTTTTAATGACAACTGGCAACAGCCAAGAGCATGCTATGTCGGAACCCATGTAATGAGCAAGTAATGAAATTGCATTAAGAACTATCATCTGTACAGATGGTGTGGATTTTTTTTATTACGTAACTCTAGATAATCCAGACCAAACTCTTGAGATATTTGAGCATAGATTAGGAAAACCTATAAAGCAGAAGAAGAAAAAATATCGTGTAATGAATGCATATAAAACTAGCTTTCTAGGCAAAAATGCAGAAGCAAAAGTCCCTTGTAATTTGGGAAATTTATTATGGGAAAAATGAATGAAAGAATATTAGGTTCACTGTAGATCTAAGCAAAATTATAGAATGGCAACGATGCAATTCTATTGCAAAAATAATGAAAGACATTGAGACGGTCAGGCAAAATAAAGGGAAAAGGTGCGATTCAATTACAAAATGGAGTGTGTTTGGCTCTCCAAATCTGGAGTTTATTTTACCATCTTAGGTACTTTAGTTTTGTTTTATAATTTAACTCTTCAAAATAAAGATATTCTTTAATTTTGAGTATATTGAAAATACTATAACATTTATAATGATCCCATATACATAAATCAAAACATAAGATGCTAAAAGGATGGAGTAATAATGAAATAATGCCAGATCTATGGGGAGATTACGCCACCAAACACTGATCTAGCACTTCAAGTGCCCGCCATCTAGCACACTACATAAATACCTTCAGATATCTGGTATTAGATTATTTTCAAGATTAAATTATTACGGGTTTTATGACTAATCATATAAAAATAATCTGAAAATAATAAAAGAAAAATATCTCAACCAGTCACGTTGAAAATTGCGTTGAGAATTCTAAAAGAAGTGTTTCTAGGCCACGATTATTCATAATTTTAATTTCTTAATACCAATCCCACTTCACATCCAGGTTTATCAGGGAACTTGGTTAATTGTAAATTTAGCTTAGTCAGTACGACCTTCATTACAAGCCCAGAACAGCTATTAAAGGGCAAGCTCTAGCCGATTTTATAGTAGAGCTCATGCCCTAGATTTGGCATTAACAACCAAGAACCAGTAGCTTGGGAGTTATTCATTGATAGATCCTCTATTGGACATGCCTCTGATGCTGGAATTGTCCTCGTCAGCCTGTCAGAGCATTACCCTTGTTAGGAAATCAGATTCAGATTTAATACTACCAACAATGAGGCTGAGTATGAAGCATTTTTGGCGGGAGCAATCATAGCAAAATCCATATAGATTAGGAAGATGGTTATCAAGAGTGACTCTAAGCTCGTTGTAAACCAAACAAGGGGAGCTTATGAGGTGAACGAGGAAAAGCTCTCCAAGTACTAGGGCAAGTTGACCGAAGAACTAAAATGCTTCAAGCAGTTTGAGATCGTACAATTCCTAAAGGCTGAGAATAGCCATGCAGACGATTTGACCAGACTCACAATAAGTAAATGAACATGAGAACTTGGTAGTATTCCAATTGGAGAGTTCATGACCTCATCCATTGATAAAATGGGGGTAGCAACAGTGGAGATTGATCAGACAAGCTACTGAATAGATCCTATCATCCAGTTCTTAAATGAGGGAATAGCCCTCCAGGTATGGAGGCTAAAAAACTTGGCCATCAATCTGCCAGATTTTGCTTGATAGATGGAAGATTGTACAAAAGAAGTATTACTGGGTTGCTGTTAAGGTGCCTCTCTCTAGCAGAAGCATGAGCTGTGTTAGACGAGGTCCACACCGGAGTATGTTGCAACCACTCAGGTGGACATTCCTTTGCCCACAAGATCTTGAGACAAAGATACTTTTGGTTGAGAATAAAAAAGATGCCATTGAGTTTGCTAGGGCTTGTGATAAGTGCCAAAGATTTTCTCCCCTCATCCGAAGTCTGCTAAAGGAGCTAACCTTGGCGATAGGGCCATGACCCATTACTAGATGGGGTGTTGATCTCATCAGTTCCTTTCCAAAAAGAAAAGGCTGAACTCAGGTACCCATTATAGCCATAGATTACTTCACGAAATATGTAGAGGCCTGAAGTTCTTTGTAACGTTGTAAAGTTTGCTTAACTCTTTTCGCAGTTTCATAATGTTCCTCACCAACGAACCGAGGTTGAAGCATGTTTGACGTTGAATCTAAAGGATCTACTGCTGGATAGATACCTTTGGCAGCTAATCCTCTTGATAGTACGGTAGTAGCATCTAAATGTGCAAATGTCGTAGCAGGAGCAGGGTCGGTCAAATCATCTGCAGGTACATAAACTGCTTGAATAGAAGTTATGGAACCTTCTTTGGTAGAAGTAATTCTTTCTTGTAAAGTACCCATTTCGGTACTCAGGGTAGGTTGATAACCGACAGCGGAAGGCATTCTACCCAATAAGGCCGATACTTCGGATCCTGCTTGGACGAAATGGAAGATATTGTCAATAAATAAAAGTACGTCTTGTTCATTAACATCTCAGAAATATTCCGCCATAGTTAGGGCAGTCAAACCAACTCTCATACGAGCCGCGGGCGGTTCATTCATCTGGCCGTAAACTAAAGCCACTTTTGATTCTGCAATATTTTCTTCATTAATCACTCCAGATTCTTTCATTTCCATGTAAAGATCATTTCCTTCACGAGTACGTTCACCCACTCCGCCAAATACGGATACACCCCCATGGGCTTTGGCAATATTGTTAATCAATTCCATAATGAGTACCGTTTTACCAACTCCAGCTCCTCCAAATAGTCCAATTTTTCCCCCACGGCGATAAGGGGCTAAAAGATATACTACTTTAATTCATGATTATAGCCATAGATTATAGCCATTATAGCCATAGATTACTTCACGAAATATGTAGAGGCCGAAGCTATAGCCACCATTATAGAGTAGAAAATGACGAGCTTCATTTGGAAGTCAATAATCTGTAAATTGGAATACCTTATGCTATAGTTATAGATAATGACAAATAATTTGACAACTCCAAGTTCCAGACCTTCTGCGAAGAGATAGAGGTAAAGAACCTTTATTCTACTCCCATGATCCGCAAGCCAACGGATAGGTCAAAACTATTGGCAAAGTGATTAAGAAAATCTTGAAGAGGCGACTGGAGGCTTCAAAAGGAAATTGGGCTGAGGAGCTGTTTGCAGTTCTCTGGTCTATCGAATGACCTACCGAACTACAGCAGGTGAGACCCTTTTTCCCTCACTTATAGAGCCGAAGCTATGATTCCAATAGAGTTGTAAGTCCCTACTCTTAGAGCATTGAATTTCAATGAAGCAAAAAACAACGAGCTCTTTGCCAAGAGCTCGATCTTTTAGCTGAAAGAAGAGAGATGACTGAAATTAGAAACATAATATATAAGAAGAAATGAGCTAAATTCTACAATAGGAAGGTTAAAATGCAGAGATTCAAGGTCGGTGACCTCATCCTTCAAAAGTGTTCCTCTCCACCAAAATAGCTGTATCAAGCGGAGCTTAGGAGCTCAAGGACATGCAAGGAATGAAATGCAGAACACTTAAAGAAATATTATCAGTAGAAGAATTTTGAGTTTTTTTGCATCATACTGTTAGGTAATGGCAGATGTAATTAAAAGCCCATGCGAGCTCAAACTTCCTAGACCACAATTTTGCGATTTGGCGGTTACAATGTTTCAAGTAAAGCAATTATTTTTCAATTTCTATATTTTAGTGTGTAACCAATTCATATCACAAAGTACGCACTATGTGACCAAGGCTGGAACGAACTTGTAGCTAGAGTCTTGATACTTGCTTAAAAGGATTTGCTTTATTTTACCATTGTACAACCACAACTGGAACGAGCTTCCAGCTAATGTCCTAACACTTTGTCTAAGAATTTTGTTAAAATTTATCGTATAATCATGGGTAGAACGAGCTTTTAGCTAACATTTGCAACTTATAGCTGATTTATTTAAACATATATGAAGTAATATGAGCTAACAGTTGAGAAAACTTCATTTAATTTACAAAGAGCAAGATACAAGGTACAAAAGAAATAAGCAGGGGGCAGGGGCCTTAGGCTTGGTTCTCTAGAGCTGTGACCTCTTCTTTATCATCTGAGCTCTCCAGACTGCAATATTGTTTGATCTTGGCAGCTTGCTCTTTTAGGTACCCAAGATTACAATTAGGTCACACCTTATCAATCTCACAGATGATGTCTTTGGCAATTTTATAGTACATCTCATCAATGGTCTGCTTGTACTCTTCCGAGCTCTTATACTTTGCCATTGCCTCTTGATAGCTGAGATCTCGTCAGGCTGACCTTTGTTTTTTAGCTCCTTTAAAGCCTATTCCAGCCTGGACCTCTCGGTCGCCAATGAGGTTTCCAGCTCCTCGTTCTTCATTTTAATGGCCTCAATCTCCATCCTTAAATGACATGCTTTGCCTCTAGACACAAAGAATTCCTACTCCTTTTCTTGAGCCTATATGAAAGTGCTCATTTGGAAGAGCTTAGCAGTGATGAAAGAAGTGGCATGGTCTTTCCACTTTGAACAGCCCCTAGCCACATTATCTATGGCGTCAGATAAATTGCCGTGCAAGCCTTTGAGCTCAGCCTCGAAGGGTTTTTTGACCAAGTTGAAGCTGAGTAGGGCCTTAGGCTTCTATGCAGCCACTTTTTCGAGCATACTGCAGTGCCCAAGATGAGCAGGCAGAAAGAGATCCTTAGCAATCAGGTCCAAGGGTCCTTTCTCCTCTGCAGGTTGCTCTCCTTTGGTGGCAGTTGGAGCTCGAGAGGGAGATGAGGATTGATGAGGTCTTGGGCTATGGACACTCTGTTGCTACTTTGTTAGGGGCTCAGAAATGGCGATCCGAGCAGTAGGCATTGTTCTTTTTCCAGCAGTAAGCCTTCTCTTCTGCTATTTCTTTTTCATGTCCTCGGCCACCTAGGCAGCAGTCCTCATCCTTCTCTTTTCTGCCTCATAAACTACTCACTTTTGGCCCTTAGAAAGGTGCTTCTTCCCTAAAAATAAAGAAGTGTCAGATCAACATGAAATAGTAAAATAGATCATTAAGGAATAAGGAGTTCAACTTACAATTGTTGGGATCGTTGGAGATGTGCTCAGTCTTTAGAACTGGCAGGCCAGTCCTGATCATGAAATCCTTATTAGTCAGGTTAGCTACGTGGCGATCTTGCTCTTTTAGCACAGCGACCTTGTCAATCTAGGTCTTGAACATGGAAGAAGGCAATTGGCCTCAGTCTTTACCTAACAGAAAAAGAAGAAAAGTTAAGCATTAGCTCGAAACATAATCTGAGTACAATTTACTGGGCTTTTTGTAGTGCGTCTGGATCTAGATATCTTCATATCTGGGGAGGGGTTGAGTTATCCATTCACCTCCTACCCAGAACCAGCTTTCTTTCCACCTAGAGACTAATTCTAGAACTTTCTTCACTAAACTCCCTCAATGGTCCTAGCCTCTAGCTTTAAGGCATGCCGTCGGGTAAAACCATCCCTTGCCATTAGAGAAAGACTTCAACAGATAATGCGAATTGAAGTCCTCAGGGCTGGGCTACCCAAATCTCAGTGAGGGTGACTTATCTGTCAACTTTTCCACTATCACCCCAAAAAAACCAAACTCTGCCCTACGTAAAGTTACCTGAGTATGATTAAGCTCTGGATTTGAAATCACTACTTATATACTCAGTTGTCCTTAGGGCTAGGATACCCAAATCACTTGTCTTGCCAAAGGGTAAAAACCCCAGTTATGGTTCTCCACCCATTGGGAGGGATCTGAGAAGAAGTAACTTAAGGAGCCTAGTCACAGGCCATGGAAGAGCCACTCAAAAACTAGACTTAAACATCTTTGAGTTCGTCGCCACACATCCCTCAGGGGACAATGAGCCCACTTTTGTCATATCACATGCAGATCAGCCTCCTTAATCTGTAAAGGGATGTGCTTGCAGACCCAAGGCACCTCCTTCCCACTACTACTGCCGGGGGTCATACACTAGGACTTACGAGAGCCAACTTTATCGTGTGACCAACCCTAGCCACTGTGGCTCCAACTAGAGGCATAGCAGCTAGAGAAACTTGCTCTCTCGAGCTCTCTTGGTCATCTCCATCTCTTTTCTTATCACTTTCCTCCCTTGTCCATTCAACTTGGACATTCTCACCCCCTGAATCTACCCTATCTTCCTCGCTTATCCACTCTATATTGACTGGGACCTCCTCTTCCCCTCTGTTTATAGTTTGAAAACCCTCGCTGCTCTCCATTTCTCCAAAAAATAAAATCCCTCCCCTAAAAAAAATGGAAAACCCAGACAATCCCTCAAGAACTGAGGGAAGAAGATTACCTTTCGAGGAATTTCTAAAGTACTCGTATGGCTGAAATAATACTAATCGTGTTCACCAAAGACTAATTAAGACACTCCTTCAAAAATTTCAAATGGATTGAGATTTCTTTTTGAAGAACCCAGATGATTATAAAAGATATTTTGTGTTGGAGGCAAAGTAAAAAGGTGGAAGATGGGTTTCGAGAGGTATAAATTTGGTAGAAGGAGAAAAGATGGAAGATGGGTTTCAAGAGGTATAAATTTCGAGAGGTATAAATTTGGCATGCCTCCTTGGTAAGCGAAAAGGCACCAATCAAATTGATGATTGATGCTTGCATTTCCAAAACACACCATACCACTGAGTGATCGCCACGTGGCTAGATGGATCAGATCAAGAGTTTCACAATTTGAAGTCTTATTTTAGACAGCAAAAATCTAAGGAAAGTAGCACAGGAACTTTCAAGGCCACTAGCCCTGAAGTTCAAGAATTGTGGCCTTAAAGGGCATTTTGTGGTCGTCAGGTCAATAGGTTAGCAGAATTATGTAGTAGGTCCATTTGGCCTGCTGTACTCATCAAACTAATGATCTCGTAGTTAGCGATCAATTCCATGTTCCTGTCATTCAGCTCGCGAGGTCATATCAGGATGACCTCAGTTGACGCCAACTGGAAGGCAACGTGCATGTCAACTTGCAAACCTTATCATCTAAGTCTGATGAGACTATTGTATTAATTTTAAAGGCGATACTTGTCTTCTCCATGCAATATTTAGTTAGCAATTTAGTAAAAAAAAAAGTTGGAATTCAAACTCCATCTTGTACTTGTAAGAGCCTCACATTGGCTAACCATTAAATGCTTGCAATCATGATTTACTCAAAATGAATGCTATGAATAGAAGGGGAATCGCTTCAAGTATTAATTCTCTCCCAATTCAACAAATTTTTGTCTTTCTTGTATTTTCTCTCTTCTTAACACTCCCTCATAAATTCACAAAATCCTCAAACTCACACACTAATTGCTCGAGTTAATCTAAATACAAGTTTCTCGTGTGAACAAATTTTGTTTGTGAAGTCAAAACCAACAATTGACGTCAACAATTTTAATTGTATCATTGTTATTTGAATTTAATATTTATGAATTTTATTTTTCTTTCAAATTATGTTATTAAAAAAAAAAACTCTTCATATGCTACACAGAATGTTTTTCCCATAAATGTGACCAGGGGCGGAGCCAGGAATTTGATTGAGTGTGGTCGGAATTTTTTTCCCTTTTTTCAATTCTACTTTGACGTCTCCTCATCAAACCCTCTTCAACTAAACATACATAACTGCATATAGTAGGAGTTGCAATAAAATTTACTCAATTTACATCAAATTAAAATATTGAAGGGCCTCATTTGCATTCCTATTAGCTGCCAAGTCAACTAATATCGAGTTCTATAAATGAACATTTGTGTAGTCATGTTTTTAAATACTTGTACACCATTTTGACTCATCCGTGCCTACAAATATATATATATATATATAATTGTTCACTATGAATATTTTCACAAAATCTTATATCACAACGACTGATGCAACCACATGCCCAAACTAAGAGTTGCAAAATTAGAGAGCACTAGTGCCCATATTATTTTTCTCTTACTATTTCAAATTTGAAATTGATCGAACAAGTATCACGTTCACATATTTTATTTTATTGGACATAATGTAGTATATAAATCTCCACAATTCAATTTAACTCATTCTCTTTTTTATTTTAAGAAAAAATTTGTTGGCTCACAACGTGAAGCAATGTTCACATATAATTAGAATTAGATGATTTACGAAATTGTAAAAATATTAAAATTAGAATTAGATCATAAATTGTAGTAAAAATATGTATTATCAATGCAAAAAATTTTACTCTTTAAAGCGTGTGTCAGTCACTTTTCTATGTAAAAAAATTAATACTCCATTAATTAAGAAGAGGAAGGGTCAGTCAAACAAAGCAAGTGAACTCCATTTTTATAAGGGTAAGTATGTAATTTTCGATTTTGAGATGGGCTCCCCGTCATTTCGGCTGCTTCTTCTTTGTTAGAAAATTTCACCTGCAACTCTTGACTCTTCAATGGCAGACATAGTCTTCTCAACCTAATTCGAGTACGGTCTCCACCCATGGGTTGATGGAAGTTCAGTGCGGTCCATGGACCGCACTCGTCCAATGGAGGCTCGGCCCCTAAATGTGACTAGTTCCATTTGATGTTACGGGTTGCCGGCATGTTTGTCGTACTTATTTTTCCATGTGCTAATAGATGTAATATTTTCGGCTATTTATTTAAAAGTTTAAGTATGTGTAATTATTAATAAATGAGCATATAGTTAATTAGTTTTCAATATATATTAGTTATTGAACACTAGAAAATATAGAAAAATGAAGTAGAAAATATGTGGGTGTACTTTTTAGAGTTTATAGATTTGAGAAGTTTTGTGGAACATGAGCATGAAAGTTTGTATTATGGAGTTGAAAAACAGTGAAATAGAGTTGGAGATGAAAAACTATATTTTGGAAATTGCCTATCATTTTTCCAATCGTTTTCTTCTCCATTAATCTTGGCCTGAAATTGGATTCTTCACCGCGACACCGCGTATCTAAACTGAAATTACAGAGGAGTGAAGTCAGAAGCTACGTTGGAATTTTCTATTTTTCCGGTTAATGCTGTTGCCGCGTGAATCGATGACTGACCCATTATCATTAATATTCACTCGGATAGGTAGGTATTACACATTCTTTTCAAAAGAAAGGATCCTTTTGTTATTTATTTATTCATTTATCCTTTTGAATATAGTGTTAAATACATTGAAGATTCCGGTAGTGTATGCGTGATTTGATTTTTGGCCGGTCATTGTCATACCTCAATAATTTTTAAGGACCCATCCTTCTTCAACTAGATATCCTTTAGTTGTTCTTGTTTGTCACTGACTTATCCTTTTGAAACCTTTTTGGGTTCAATAATTCCCTTCATTTTTTATCAAAAACTTAACAATAGCCACTGGGGAAGTAGTTCTCGGCGCATTTCTCACTCTTCTACTAGAGAAGTTGGCCTCTAGTGAGCTGCTAAAATTTCTGCGGCCCACTTGAACAGATATCCAATTGAAAAAATGGCGTAGAAAATTGTTGATAATTGAAGCTTTTCCTTTTTTTTTTTTGAACAGGAAAAATCGACTTTCATTACTAGGTAAATTGTTTGTCGTACCAGATATAAGCACCCCTTGTAGCTAGATGGGTGCTATATTCGAAATACACGGATATTGACATGTAATGGATCTCTTAGCTACTTCATGAGCTAACAGGTTAACCCGGCGCCAAATACAATTCGCTGGAAAGTTTGGTCAAGCATCAAGTATAGAAAAGCAATCTTGTATAATCAAGCCAAACTCTGTCTGGTTTTCCATATTCGAACGGAGAGCATCAACTACCAACTTTGCATTCAATTCGAAAATAATATGCAGGCCATCCATCTGCTTCAACCAGCCGAGCGCTACCTTTAGGCCCGGTGCTTCCAATTCTTTTGCAGAATAACCCCCAACAAGAGGTTTCATAAGAAGTTGAATAAGTTCCCTTTTGTCGTTCCTAAGAAGCATGCCTATTCCAGCTCAACTGGGGCTTTGAAATGCTGCATCAATATTGCATTGGAGGCTGTTAACAGCAGGTTTCTGCCATATTTACTGATCCACTCTTGAAACTGCCATAGAATCGGCCTTCCTTCTAATTTCTTGCCATTCAATATGTGTAGTGGAAGCCATAGAAGTGGTCTGTGTTGGAAGAAGCAACTGCCCTCTCCATAATTTCGAATTCCGTTGTCTCCAAATTCCCCAAGCTGTGGCTGCAATCTTCTGTATCATGAACTCTGTAGTGGAATTAATCTTCTCATAAAACCTCTCCTTGAAACTTTGCTCGGTATTAGTAAATAAGTTTGCCCCAATCAAGCTCCAGCAAGCTCTAGCAAATGAGCAAAACAATAATACATGCTCTACTGATTCGTGGTTACTGTCACAGAAGACGCACTGTGTTTGTATTGACAATGCCCTCTGATATAATTTGGCTCTGGTGGGTAAACAATTCCTCCATGCACGCCAAAGAAATTCTCGAATTTTGGGTGGAATATAAAGTTTCCACAGTTTCAGCCATTCTCCTCCCTCATAAAATTCTTCACTGCCGCCACTTCTATCAATTGCAACTCAATAGCCAGATTCAAAATTTTGAATTTTGAATTTGATTGACTATGGGCGCCGGTTCCTTAGTCATAAAATAGGCGTCGGTTCCTCTATTGTTTAGTGAGTATAATACACGTCAGTTTCCAGCAGAAACCGACATGTATTGGTTTGCCGAAATTTTCAAAATTGCCACCTTTTTTTTACACGTCGTTTTTTGAACAAACCGAATTCTATTGTAGTGCCCTATGGACTCTAGTCGAAACCTTGGTCTTTCTCTCGTCCATGCATCTTTCCATACCCTAATATTTTGTCCATTGCCGACTCTTCGCCTACAACCTTCCTCCAAAACCGCTCGAGGTTGCCATATGCTCCTCCAAGTAAAACTCGGTTTGTATCCCATACACGAGTCCAAAAAAATCCCTCCTCGGATAATATCTATCTTTGATAATTTGACTAACAAGAGCATCAGGGCTCGTGAGTAAATTCCACCCCGGTTTGCCTAGCATGGCCAGGTTGAAGACATGCAAGTTTCGAAATCCCATTCCTCTAAGTTCTTTACGAACACATAAACGATTCCATTGAAACCAATTCAAGCCCCTTCGCCCTTCTCCCTTCGAACCCCACCAAAAAGAGTTCATCATTTTTGGAAGTTTGTCACACAAGGTAGTAGGTAAAAGAAACGTGGCCATGCAGTAAGACAGAATACCATGTGCAACGTTCTTCACCAAGATAGTGCGACCCGCTTTAGAGCCGTTTCCATAGTCTCTCCCTTAAGAAATTGAAAACTTATTTTTTCTTTCTCCCCACTAGAGAAGGCAATCCCAAGTAATGAGTTGTATTCAAAGGTGTAAAGACACCAAGTGCAGCCGTAATATCATTGTGCATAGCCAGTTCCACATTTGCACTAAAGAAGATACCTAATTTCTCAACATTCACTGATTGCCCGGATGCCATCTCATACTTCCCTAGCATATCCTTAATTATAAGACATTCTGAAATTGTAGCTCTAAAGAACAAGAAGCTGTCATCCGCAAAGAATAGTTGCGTAACACTAGGTGCCACCCGAGCAATCTTACAACCATATAATACCCCTCACTTCTGGTTGTTGTATCAACACCGAGAGTCCCTCTTCAACAATAAGAAAAAGATATTGGAAGAGTGGGTCACCTTGTCACAGTCCTCTTTTATGTGTAATGGGGCCAACTTCGTTTCCGTTCACCAAAACTGTGTACTGACCCAATTTTCATAGGTAAATTTTTTCCAAGAAACCCCAGCTGGCCCAATCATAAGCTTTACGAACATCGATTTTCATAGCAACTTCACCCTTCTTACCCGTCTTCTTCCCCTTCATATAGTGTATCAATTCAAATGCAATAAGAACATTATCTGCGATAGATCTACCTGGAACAAAAGCTGATTGGTATTTGGAAATCGTGTCAGGTGGCAGCCTCTTCAACCTATAGCTAACACTTTTACAATTATCTTGTAAAGGAGAGATGCTTTTCTCTGCCTTCTCTACTAATATTTACGCTGGTGATTTTATTTCTGAAAGAAAGATCGATGCAGAGTTTAAAGAGTTAAATGACAGATTGAAAGATCTTCTGGAATAGTTTAGTATGCTTAGTTTGATGATGAATGTGAGGGGAAAGGGTGAAAGGTTACAGTTAACTTCAGTTGTGGAAGAATCTGAAGTATATGGTAGACAAAAGCAGAAAGAGATTATACTTAACTTGCTGGTGGGGGTTGAATCAAGTGATTGTCCAATATTAGGAATTCCAATTGTTGGAATGGGAGGTGTTGGCAAAACTACACTTGTCCAGCTTCTACACAATGATGAGAGAGTTAAAGTTGACTTTGAACACAAGGCATGGGCTTATGTTTCAGATGAATTTGATGCTTTCCGGGTAACAAATATCATCCTTGATGCAGTTTCATCTGAAATGTGTGAATATGATGATTTTAACATGCTTCAGGTCAAACTAAAAGAAATCTTTCTAATAAGATATTTCTGGTGGTTTTAGATGATTTTTGGAATGAAGACTATGCAGATTGGGACATCCTACATCGTACTTGCTAGAAACCTGGAAGCAAAATTATCATTACAACTCGAAATGAAAGGGTGGCTCGAATCACATCTCAGCTTCCAGCATATCATCTTGCTGGGTTATCTGATGATGATGCTTTGTCATTATTAGCTCGACATGCACTTGGAATCAAAACTTTTGATTGATACCCATATTTAAGAGAAATTGGCAAGTCTATAGTAAGAAGATGTGAAGATTTTCCCCAAGCACTTATGCTGTTGGTGGGCTTCTACGCACTGCTGATAGTGCTAAAGACTGGGATGATATGCTAGAGTCAGATTTGGACATCAGAAAAAAGAGTGGAATTCTTCTTTCTTTGAAGCTCAGCTTTCAATATCTTCCTCCAGAGCTCAAAAGATGCTTTGCTTACTGTGCTATATTTCTTAAGGATTATGAGTTTGACAAGTCCGAGCTGGTATTCCTATGGGTGGCAGAGTGTTTCTTGCAAGAATCAGAAAAATTTGGGTAGTTGGTACTTTGATGAACTCTTGGCCAGATCATTCTTCCAACAATCAAGTGCCAATATTTCATGTTTCGTGATGCATGACCTAATTCATGATCTAGCTATGTCTGTTGCAGGTGATAAGTCCTACACGACGCTCTTCCGATCTGGAAAATGTTCTCCTCAAGATTCCTGAAAAGGTCCATCACTTATCTTTCAATTGCATTGCCTATGCAAAAGATTCCTATAGTTTTAATTTTGTCAACAGAGTTTGAAACTTAAGAACCTTTCTATCACTACCCATTTTTTGGGGATTTCTCACAACCTTCTTGGCTGTGGGAATTTTGCCTGAACTATGGCCACATTTGCATTGCCTTGGAGTGCTATCTTTGAGTAGTTAACTCTGATGGGGATTTGAAACATTTAAGACATTTAGACTTACCTACTACTTTTCTAAAGTTGTTGCCTGAATCTATTAGCAACCTTACCAACTTAAAAAATTATAAATTGAAGAAATTGTTCCAAACTTGTCAAACTACCAGTAAGCATTGAAAACCTTGTCAATCTTTGCCATCTAGACATCGCTCATACTCGTACATTACAAGAGATGCCTCCAGGAATGGATCAACTAACAAGTTTGCAAACATTATCTAAGATAATTGTGAGTAAAAGCAATGGCATGAGGTTGAAAGGCTTAGGGAATTTATAGCTTCTAAAAGGCAAAATTTATGTTCAGGAGCTGCAAAATATGGGGAATGTTCAAGAAACAATTGATGCCAAGTTAATGTATAAGCCAAACCTTAATAAAATAAGGTTGTCATGGTGTGACGAGTTCAGTGATTCCAGATGAGAAAATAAGCAGATTGAGGTGCTGAATACATTAAAGCACACAAAAACTGATTAACTTTCAAAATTAACTTTTAGAGGGATGCAGAATTCCCTTATTGGATTGGAGACCCAACATTCTGTATGCTAGAAAAATATAAGCTTTTATGATTGTAGAAACTGCACAAGTTTTCCATCGCTTGGGCAGATATCTTTGCTAAGAGAGTTAAAAATTTGTGGCATGGATCAAGTTAAAGTGATTGGTGCTGAGTTTCAAGGAAGCACATACCAGGGAGAATTACCTTTTTCATCAGTCGAGAGTTTGGTTTTTGAAAGCATGCCGCATTGGGAGGGATGGCTTGGATTACCAAATGAAGCAGAGTTTGTTATCACACTTCATTGGCTAAGCAAATTGGTCTTAGAAGGATCCCAAAATTGGTTAAGCTTCCAATTCTTTCTCTGCCATCCCTTTCTAAACAGCTAGTTAAAAAATGTAATAAGGTGGTGCTGAATCACATGAACAATTTGGGTCGTTTGAAACAATTAGGACTGAAGAAAATTTTTAGATTAGCTTCCATGTCCAAAGCATTTGTGAATTTTCCTTATACAGTTGAACATTTTGAAGTTTGTGAATGTGAAGATCTTGTGACTCTGGGCAAGTGGTGATATTGATGAAAATCTGGTCAACCTATGAGCGTTATCTGTTGACCGATATCCTCAGCTCTTCTCCCTTCAAGGGATTGGTTTTCTTCCAAATCTTAGAAACCTTCATATAGTGGAATGTAGAGCTTTAGAGTTGTTGCCGAGGAGCATATCTTTTCTATAGACATTGACTACTGAAAGGTGTCTCTTGTCGAAAATAACAACTCTACAGGCTTGCAGTACCTCTCTTCAAGGCTTGTATATTAGAGGGGTGAATTTGAGTTTGACAAATTTATTGGGGTCCTTTCACAATTACTCAAATATCATGGAGATAAATCTCATAAATTGTGATGGTCTAGAGTCATTTCCAGATGGAGGTATAAGTACTCCCAATTTGGAATCTCTTCATAAAAATTATTGCCAACATATCAAGTCGTTACCTCAGAAGATGGATTTACTCTTGTCCCTTTCAATACCTGTATGTGTATGGTTGTCCTTCGCTAATAGACCCCTTTCAATCAAACTTTGTAAATGAATTTCTCAATTTCTTATTTCACTGAACAGTAGCTCTTTATATACAATTTGTTGGAATACTCTAGCATCAGCTAGATGCTAATTTACATAAAATAAATAACATAAGAAAAAATCTGATTGGATGCAATTCGGAGCAGGCTGTTGGTTTGTTACGGTAGAAGCTTTTTTGGCAGATTTAAGAGTTACGGTTATAAGAATCACAACTTAATAAATCGCGCTCATTAAATTGTGATTCTCTAATGCCTTGGTTTTAATCTGCAATGTTTGTCCCTGCCAATCCTCTGTATTATTTAGCTCTGTCATTCTTTTATATCATCAGCTTGATTCTTCACTCTCATCCACAAGCTGGAAGGTCTCTCCACAATGCATAATTTGTCCCTAAGGAATCTGAATCGAGTGTGTGAGAGTGGTTTCATCATAAGATCTGCAATTTGATCTGAAGAAGGTATGTACGGAATCTCCAATCTTTTACTCAGAACTTTATCCTGGATGAAATGAATGTCCAACTCGATATGCTTTGTACGAGCATGATATACTGGATTTGCAGCTAGGGCTTTAGCACTTAGATTATCGCACCAGATCATAGGAATTGTAGGTTTCAGCCCTAGTTCCCCAAATAAGGACTCAATCCATGTAATTTCAGCTATTGCGTGAGCAAGGGATCTATACTCTGCTTCTGTACTAGAACGTGCTACAACGTGCTGCTTCTTTGATGGCAAGGATACCAGACTTTCCCCAATAAAAATACAATAGCCAGCTACAGACATCCTATCATCAGGGCATGAAGCCGAGTCTGCATCAGCATACCCTTTGATATTCAAGTCCTCACCTTTTTGAATCAATAGGTCCTGATTAATAGTTCCCTTCAAGTACCTAAAGATTCTTTTAACTGCTTGCCAATGAGCATCTGTTGGTGACTGAAGAAACTGGCTCATCCTATTTATTGCAAAACTAATGCCTGGCCTAGTGTAGGATAAGTATTGAAGACCTCCTACATCACTTCTATATATTTTGGGATAAACCAACATATTTCCATCCTCCTTAGACAATGATTTTCCAAAAGCCATGGGAGTTTCACACGACTTGGGATGAAGAAAATCAAACATTTTCATTTAAGACTAGAATGTATTGCGATTGTGTCATGCAAATACCTTTCTCACTGCGGTTGACTTCAACCCCCAGAAAATGATACAACTCTCCAATATCCTTTAAAGAAAACTTCTTGTTAAGCTTGATGATGAACTTCTAAATTTCTGGAGTATTGTTCCCTGTTATGATTATTTCATCTACTTAGACCAGAACAAACAAAACCAGTTTCTTGTCAAGTGAAATAAATAGTGAATTATCTGCTCTTGACTGAGTGAAGCCCCAACCTTGGTGCTTCCTTAAGACCATCATACCATGCCCTAGGTGCTTGCCATAAAGAGCTTTATCAAGCTTGTACACATGATTAGGCCTTTTGTCATCAATAAATCCTTCAGGTTGGTACATAAAAACATCTTCTTCAATTTTTCCATTTAAGAAAGCATTGTTTATATCCACTTGCCTCACCATCTACTCTATATGTACTACAAGAGTCAAAATTATCCTTAAAGTTGATGCTTTAATGAATGGACTGAAGGTTTCTTTGAAATCAATACCTGGTGTTTGTAGAAACCCCTTTGCCACTAGTCTTGCTTTGCGTGTCACAACTTCCCCTATTGAATTATATTTTAGCCTGAACACCCACTTGTTACTGATGATTTTCTGCCCAGCTTTTTGTGGAACAAGTCTCCATGTCCTGTTTCTTATCAAGGCATTATATTCATCTGTCATTGCTTGTCTCCACTGTTCATTATTCAATGCTTCTTCCATATTTGTTGGCTCTATTGGTTTTTGAATTGGTTCTCCGTTTTTCATAACTCTGCCAATGAATAGTTTTAGCTTGAAAATACCATCTTTAGCTCTTGTTATCTCTGGATGCCGATTAACTGCTCCTCTATTTGCATTTTGCAGATTTTCATTATCCTCTTGCTCAGTTCCCTGACCAGACTCCTCTGCAACCTCAGTTTCAGCTTCACTACCAGCTTCAACAGCCTCTTCACTCTGATTTAGTGCCTGTTCGTGAATAGCAGAAGGTAAGCTTACTGAGTGGAAACTTTCCTGAGTTCTTTCATCAGCTGGGGTTTGACTTATAGGTGCTGTATTTGGTGTATTCTCTGAAGGAAGATTATAGTTTATAATTTGAGTAGGAATTTAGTCAGCAGGTGTTCTTTTTGTTAGAAAACCTGACTCAAAAGGGAAAGGATTTTCATAAAAGATGACGTGTCTAGAAATATACACTTTACCTGTTGGACTAAGGCATTTGTACCCTTTATGTGCTCCACTATACCCAATAAAAACACATTTAACAAAATGAAAGCCGAACGTGTGCTTCTCATAGGGTCTTAGGCAAGGGAAACAACTACAACCAAAGGTCTTGAGAAAGCTGTGATAAACAGGCTTATTGAACAATGTCAGGAATGGTGATTTTTGTTTCAAAACGGGAGTTGGTAGTCTGTTAATTAGGTAGGTGGCTGTGTGAAATGCTCCACACTAATAGTGTAAGGGAATCTTGGCTTGGCCTAATAGGGTCAACCCCATTTCTGTGATATGTCTATGTTTTCTCTTCGCTCTCCCATTTTGTACTGAAGTGTATGGGGGTAGGAGTTTCTAATCTCAATTCCAGACTGTTTTGCTAAAGGAATAAGTGACTTGAATTCCCCTTCTGAATCAGATTGCAGTGCTTTTATCTTTCTGTCAAATCTATTTTCAACAAGGTTTATAAATTAAACAAATGTAGGTAGTACTTCATCCTTAGTCTTAAGAGGGTAGATCCATGTATACCTAGAGTAGCCATCTAGAAATAACACAGTATTTGTAGCCATTTGTTGATGTTATAGGAGGAGGCCCCCAAACATCATAGTGTACTAATTCAAGAGGAAAGGCAGTGTGAATTTGAGAGATTAAAAGGAAGTGCATGAGATTTTCCAAGTGGACAAGCTTCACAAGTAAACTCTATTTTGATAATATTGGTACTCAGATTACATTGCTTCAAAAAGTTGGCTAACATAGGGGTTGAGGCATGCCCAATCCTCCTACGCCAATGTAACACCCCACTCTACTTTGACATGATATTGTTCACTTTGGGCCTAGCTCGCACGATTTTACTCTTAGGTTCTCATTCAAAAGGCCTCATATCAGTTGGAGTGAGTCTTCCGATCTCTTATAAATTGATCTCACTTTCTTCACCAAGAGGATGTGGGATTGAGGCTATCACAATCACCCCACCTACGGAGTCTAACATCCTCGTTGGCCGCACTTCTGGTTGGGCTCGACTCTAATACCATCTGTAACGACCCACTCAACTTTGACATGATATTGTCCACTTTGGACCTAACCCGCACGGTTTTGCTCTTTGGCTCTCACCACAAAGTCTCATGTCAGTTGGAGTGGGTCTCTTGGCATATAAATTGGTCTCACTTTCTCTACCCGAACGATGTGTGATTTAGGCTCTCACAATCACCCCATCTAAAGGAGCCCAACCTCCTCCTTGGCCACACTTCTGGTTGGGCTCGTCTCTGATACCATCTGTAACGACCCACCCCACTTTGACATAATATTGTCTGCTTTGGGCGTAACTCGCACGGTTTTGTTCTTGGGCTTCTACCCCAAAAGGCCTCATATCAGTTAGAATGAGTCTCTTAACTTATAAATTGATCTCACTTTCTTCACCTAAGCGATATGAGATTGAGGCTGTCACAATCACCCCACCTACGGGGGCCCAACATCCTCGTTGGCCACACGTCCGGTTAGGCTCGGCTCTAATACCATCTGTAACGACCCGCCCAATTTTGACATGATATTGTCTGCATTAGGCTTAACTCGCCCAATTTTGCTCTTGAGCTTCTACTCCAAAAAGCCTCATATCAGTTGGAGTGAGTCTCTTAACTTATGAATTGATCTCACTTTCTTCACCTAAGCGATATGAGATTGAGGCTGTCACAACACCTACGGGGGCCCCACATCCTTGTTGGCTACACGTCCTGTTGGGCTCGACTCTGATACCATCTGTAACAACACGCTCTACTTTGACATGATATTGTCTACTTTGGGCTCTTTTCTGATACCATCTGTAACGACCTGCTCCACTTTGGCATGATATTGTCTGCTTTAGGCTTTTCTCTGATACTATCTGTAAGCCCCATTCCACTTTGACATGATATTGTCCGTTTTGGGGTTAGCTCGCACGGTTTTGTTTTTGAGTTCTCACTCAAAAGACCTCATATCAATTGGAGTGAGTCTCTTAACTTATAAATTTATCTCACTTTCTTCACTCAAGCGATGTAAGATTGAGGCTGTCACAATCACCATATTTACGGGGCCCAACATTCTCGTTGGCCACACTTCCTGTTAGGTTCGGCTCTGATACTATCTGTAACGACCCACTCCACTTTGACATGATATTGTCTGCTTTAGGCATAGCCCGTACGGTTTTGCTCTTGGGCATCTATCCTAAAAGGCCTCATATCAGTTGGAGTGAATCTCTTAAATTATAAACTAGTCTCCTTTTCTCTACCCAAGTGATGTGGAATTGAGGCAAGTCAAAGTGGAACGGGTCGTTACAGATGTTATCAGAGCCGAGCCCAACCGGAAGTGTGGCCAACGAGGATGTTGTGCCCCTGTAAGAGGAGTAATTGTGACAGCCTCAATCCTACATCGCTTAAATGAAGAAAGTGAGATCAATTTATAAATTAAGAGACTCACTCCAACTGATATGAGGCCTTTTGGGGTAGAAGTCCAAGAACAAAGCCGTGCGGACTAGGCTCAAAGCGGACAATATCATGTCAAAGTGGAGCAGGTCGTTACAGCTGAACTTTCAATTTTTCTAATAAGCTACTGGAATCAGACACTGGTAAAGAGATATAGCATTGTTAATTTGGAGAGGCTTGTTGTTTTGCTAAACTGAGTTTTGGAAGATCTAACTGATAAAGTCCCTCATCGAGTTTCCCTTCCTGCATTGTTTTCCTTGTTTGCTTGTCCTTCACAGGACAAAAATCAGGGTGAAACTCCATAAAACAGTTATTATCAACAGTCAATTTTGAGACAATAAGTTTTTCTTAATACTTGGCACCACCCAACATATTTTTAATTAGAAGCTACTGATTGTTCCAAATAGGAAACTGAGTATCTCCAATATGTGAAATGTTCAGAACCTTACCATTTCCAATCATTAGCTTATTCTTACCATTGTAATTTCTCATGGTCTGAAGGTTCTCACTGTTTTCAGTCACATGGTGACTGGCTCCTGTGTCTGCATACCAAGTGGGATTAGAAATTGTCTCTGGAGTTGCTACATAGGCTGAGGGATTGTTTTCCTGATAAGGCCTTGAGACCATGTACTTTTCATTAAATCTGTTTCGACACTCTAGCAAAGTGATTGCTCAGTCCACATATTTGATAAGGCCCCTTAAAGGTATTGTCTCTGTTTCTGCTATAATTTTGGTTCCTTCCTCTTCCTCTTCCACGAGAATAAGAACCTCCTCTGCCATTATTTCCAGATCTTCCTCCTCTGTTATGCTGATCAGATCTATGAGCAACATTGGCTGAAGCTTGAGACAAGTTAATAGCACAAAACTATTCTTCATAGCAGTAAGATGCTCAAGTCTAATTTCAAAGGTCATAAGTATAGATTGCAATTCATACCATGAAATAGACTCCCTGCTGGGAATCTGAACTACAATTGGAGTGTAAGCCTCATCAAGGCCTCAAAGAACTTGTATAATCAAGTCAACCTGTAACACTGGTTTCGCAGCGATTGCCAAATTGTCAGCAATTTGTTTGACATGACTCAGGTACTGATCAATGGATTGAGTCCCTTTTCTAGCTTTCTGCAATTCACCAGTCAGGAAAATCACTCTTGATCTATTCATAACTCCATAGCTTTCTTCTATTGCAGTCCAGAGTTGATGCGACTTTGTTACTCCCGTGACTCTAATAGCTGTTTCTGTTGTCATGGTTGAGTAGAGCCATCTGATCAATAGTTGATCAGTAGTAACCCACTTCTGGTAATCTGGATTGAAGATTGTCTGTGCAGACGCAGCATCACCTGCTTCTCCCTGATTATTATCATTTTCAGGCTGATTTGTAGTGATTTGTTCTGTAATATACTCTGGTGGGCAGTGTTTGGTTCCCAGGAGATATGACTCCAGGTTGTGTCCCTTAATGATGGGCATCACCATGTTTTTCCAGAGAAGAAAATTGTTTTTATCAAGTTTGTTTGGAGGAATTTGTGCAAGGCTCATCATGGCTGGAGTTTGTGATGGAAAAGAGAAGGGAAGATTTGCATTGCCAGAAATCTGGGTTGTGGAATTGGCATTGGACATAATGCTCTAATACTAAATCAAACTTTGTAAATGAATTTCTCAATTTCTTATTTTACTGAACAGTAGCTCTTCATAAACAATTTGTTGGAATACTCTAGAATCAGCTAGTTGCTAATTTACATAAAATAAATAACATAAGAAAAAATCTGATTGGATGCAATTGGGAGCAGGCTGTTAGTTTGTTACAGTAGAAGTTTCTTTGGCAGATTTAAGAGTTGCAATTACAAGAATCACAACTTAATAAATCGTGTTTATTAAATTGTGATTCTCTAATGCCTTAGTTTTAATCTGCAACGTTTGTCCCTGCCATTCCTCTGTATTATTAAGCTCTGCCATTCCTCTATATCATCTGCTTGATTCTTCACTCTTTCCGCAAGGGAACGCTTCACTGAATCTAACTGAGCTTTCAGTTTGTAAATGTGGGAAACTCAAATCCCTCAGAATGTGGGAGCTGCCCAAAGTTTATCTCTCTTCTTTTATTATGATTTGAAGGTGAATATAATAATGACGACGACTCTGATGATGAGTTTGATGATCAACACCATTTTCTTCTTCCATCTCTTACCAAACTATACTTGAAAGACCTGCCAAGTATGGAAGCCCCACCAATGGGCTTCCAAAACCTTTCCTCTCTTAGGCATCTGGAAATTTACATCTGTCCAAAGCTCCGGGCGTTGCCAATGGAAGACCAGCTTGACAAGCTTTTGAGTCTTAGTATATATGACTGCTCGCTTCTTAAGCAACAGTTTTTGAATACCAGATGAGATTACTGGCCCATCATCTCTAAATTCCCTACTTCCACATTGATGGCTATGACATCCATGATCTAGATGCACATCCAATTTAGGTTCCAGATTCTATTTGTTATCTGCCAATCTCAACATAGATTCTATCTAATTTATCAGGAAATTGTAAAGAAATTCATTAAGTACCTATCATTCTGCTTGTAATTTCAAATATTCCGTTATGGTTGGAACTTTGTGCAAGAAATACAATTTTTAGCATACTTGGCTAGTTTATTTTGATAAGGTGAACTACAATCACGTTCCTTTCCCCTTTATGTTGTCTTATCACAGTATCCTGTTTCTATATCAAAATAGAAATATTAAGTGGAAATAAATGGTGGAAATTTGTTTAGTACTACCAAATATTTGGACAAAAACCGTTTGAGCGCATTTTATTTTAAAATATAATTATAGAAATTAAAAAAAAGCGAGGTAATTCTAGTCTTGCTTTGTTTTTCAGCCTAGTTTTGTTAAAATTTTGTGTCTATTTGTTTTATAATAATTGAAGCACTACGAAGCATGTGTCCTTTCCTATCTCCATCTTTCAAATTTGCAGAATTTATGGTATTTTAATTTCATTACTCAGTGTCCTTTCTTATTCTTACAGTGGTTTGGTTGTAATGCATTCTTCCTTTCTGCAACATCAGGAATGCATCACTTCGCTACCATATAAAAACCTAAACCCCCATTTACTGTTCAATGAATAGTAACATCGAGACGAAGCCGTTACTCCCGAATAATGTCACTTGCAAAGAGTTCAAGCCTCACCGATTCTACTCTCCATGTCTCTGAGGATCACTGTCACAAATCGACTCACCCTTTCAACTTACTGTGCAGCTCTTCGAGGACCGTTGCCAATATCTTTTTGCCTTCAGGTTCCAACCTAGCATTTGGACGTGAATCTTCTTTTATTTTCATTTTTGTTTTAGATGTTTCTATGTTTTTGTTGTTTCTCGAGAATTTTTTTTGGTTGGGGTTTTCCGCTCGATCTCTGCTTCTGTTTGTGTTATTGATCTTGTGGGGAGTCTGTGACGTCCCGATCGACTTGTTTGTTTCCACCGACGTTAATCGAGACAAGTTAAATAGTTAGTTAGATTTTAAGTTAGTTACACAATGATTCATGTTTATATCCATGATAGGAAACATATTTTGATTTACAATTTTTGGCTATTTTAAGCATTCAAGTTTGTAACCGATGTTCGATGAGTCAGAAAGAGTATCTTTGGAGAGCCTAGAGAAGGTTTAAATTGTGATTGTAGACATTTGAAGCCAAGTCAATTCCAAGAAATACAAGTGTTTTCTCAATCTATCCTCCAATCTCCATAATAGAAGTTACTTGTCTGTGAATTTCATTTAGTTGCTTTTCCAGCAAAGGTGGTATTATATCAAGGCTATAGAAGTATGAGAAAAAGAAATGGCAAACAACAGCACTCTTGTTCCTCTACTTACCAAATATTAATATAGTTCAAGGTGTCTTCATATCTATATCTATATATATATATATATATCTTAAAGTGAGATAGTCTATTTTAGGCTTTAGGCAGGAAAATTAAAGATATCTATATATATCTTAATTTTTTTTTTTTAGTAGTGGAAAATTGCATGTAAAGCATTTGGACCAACCAGATTAATTTCTTATAACTGTTTTTCATTTCCAAAGCACACCTTCACGCGTTCCTTGGAATTCAACTAATTAGTATTAATGGCTGAGAGGTAGCCGTTCACACAACCTCCTTTTTTTTTTTTAGGTTTTTTTCCTTCATTTCTGTTATTTTTTTTTTCACAATATAATGTGCCATAAATTAAGTTGCATTTGTTAATTATTTTTTTCGTTAATACTTATATATATTGATTTTTCCAATAACATGCCATTTTTTTCAAAGAATTATTACTCATCTGTCCCATAAAAATGGTCTCAATTTCAATTTTTTGTCCCAAATTATTGTCCACTTTCATTAATTAGTTTTTTAATTCTTTTATGTGCCCCTATTTAATATATATTGATATTAATAAATAAAAATTAATAAAGTTAAATAACAATTAAATGAAGGGTATATTAAGAAAAATGTTCATAAATTCTATTTTTCCAAGAATATTAATTGGACTTTCTTAAATTATGTGAAAAATGATATGAGACTATCCTTTTAAGGGACGGAGGGGGCATTATTTATGCTTTAGAAAAATTTATAGTTATTCTTTTTTGTATTTACAAATTTTATGGGAAACTAATGAAAACATGGTTAAGTTTTTAATTTTGTACTTTTTTCTTGGAAACTAAATGAACATACACTCTATTAATTAGTTCCTGACCAATTTCAATTTAACTTAATTGTAATTAATCGGTTCTAAAAAATATGTTTGCATATTAATTAAATGTGTCGTAAACCAAGTTATATTTTATTAATTATTTTTTAGTTGGGAAAATAAGTTGGCATATTAATTATTTCTTTATTACCCTTTTAGAATTGTGGTTTAAAAAAAAGTGAACTCCTAAACGTTAAATAAGTTTATCAAGCAATAATAACGGTTGGCTGCTTTGTAGACTTTTCTCTCTGTATTTTTCTATTTTCTTAAAAATTATAATTATTTTTGCTTGAGAATTTTGCTAATTCAGAAAAATTTTTATTTTAATTAGAAACTAATGACATTGCATTTTTTCCTTTTAGCGAAAAAATGCGTCTTTATTTCTTTATTTATTTTTTACACATGGATAATAATAAAAATTTGACTAATTCTTATTTACCAATTTTCAGATTTTTGGTGTTAAAAAAAAAGGTTAACTATGAATTTATGAATATTAAATAACTTCATTAAATAATATAAAGGATTGACTGCTTTTGTGCTTTGTTATAGACTTTTCCTTTTTTCCTTTTTTTTAAGATTATAATTGTTTATCTTTAGAAAAAATATAATTAATGTAAAAAATAATAATTATCTACTTTGCTATTTTATAATTTTTTTAACTGAAAACAAATGACATTTTATTTTTTTTATTTTTCTGTAAAAACGTGCCTTTATTTGTTTATATATTTATTTTTTTGTGTGTGCAAAATAACAAAAATTTGACTAATTGTATCATAATATGTTACACTACATTTACTATGGTTGATATTTATAATGATTTGAATGATATTCATGGTTGTAAAATAAATTTTGTATATTATGATTCTCGTGAATCACCTTGGTGATTTAAAAAATATATGATGGTTTATGTGTAACAGAAGTTAAATGATGTATGTAGTTGTAAAATATATTTGGCATATCACCTTTTTTTTAATAAATAATCTATATATATTAATTAATTCACTTAAGTCTCGGTATCTTTTGTACCGTAATTATCCCGCTTTTTTCATTTGGTAAATTTTGCGGTAATTATTTCTTTTCTTTTCAACAAAAAGTTTTGTGAAAAAACTTAGAGAAGACTTGAACTTGTGACCATTGGGTTTAATGACTAAATCTTAACCATTTTGCTCATTTGTTTTGTTTATTAATTTTTTTCACTAATAAATTAAAATACTAAATTTGAAATGTCAATTCTAAAACAAACGCTAATTCATCATAATTCGTTAATTTCCCATCTCTACCTTGTGTATTGGTGAGTTTAATGTTATTTAAATTTTTTAATGCATTATATGTATATTTTTTTGAATTTGTTAGTTTTATTAAGATTTTTAAAAATGAGGCGTGTAATAAGTATTTTTTGTATTATTGTATATACGTACGAAAGATTAAATGTAAGAATGTATGTTGTCTTTTAAACAATCATGAACTTCACGATTACTAAGCTCATCGATCTTATTGATTCGATTAATACATACTTGTGTTTTTATATTTTTATAGAGTATAAATATTACAGATTTATATTTAACTATCAAATAATATATTTTAATGAGTTTTTTTACCCGTGCAACGCAGGGGTAGTTTTAACTAGTAATAAATTATTTTTAACAAAACAGGTTTCGGGCCGGGGGAAGCAAACCCGTCCCCGCCCGCCAAGCATTCGGAGTGAGACTGGACACCCCATGGTGGTTTGGGTTTTCGAGTATATTTTGCAATCTCTATGCAAGTGTCTAGAATTGATAGATAAGGCGTTTTGGAAAAAAATTACTTTTTCTCATCCCATGCAACGCACGGGTAGTTCATTGTATTTATGGAATGATTGTAAGGTTCAAAAGTTACTAAGAACATGGGACTTCAAAATAGTGGGTCGAGTAAAGAGTCAGATGAGTTAAAGGCTTTCTCAAAGTGGATTACAAGCATAGGTGATGGAATTACTAGCGGACAAAATGATGGACATGCCACTATTGAAGTTCCTGATGACCTCATAGTGATTATACATATGATTCGATCGCTACAATTGTGAAAAGCACTTACCCTACATCGCTGCAATTTTGAAAAGCAATTACCCTACATTTTCGCGTCACGACAATGATGCAAATTACCTACAGGGTAGAGCAATCCTAGCACCAACATTAGATGTTGTTGAATATGTTAATGATTACGTGTTGTCACAGAATGTAGCTGAAAGAATATCATATTTAAACTCTTACTCATGCTGTAAATCTGACGGCGGTGCTTATTTCTTAGATGGTATACATTATGAGTTCTTAAACAACATTAGGTGTTCAGGAGCTCCAAATCATGAGTTGAAATTAAATATTGGAATGCTGGTAATGTTATTGAGAAATAAAGACCATTCTCTTAGGATGTGCAATGGGACTAGATTGGTTATAACTAGGTTGTGGGAACATGTATTGGAGGCAAAATTCTTTTAGGTGCTCATGCCGGCCACAAGGTGTTGATCCCGAGGATGACATTGACACTCTTTGACACAAGGTTGCCCTTCAAATTTGAGTGGAGGCAGTTTCCTATAATTGTTTCATACGCAATGACTATAAACAAAAGTCAAGGTCAATCACTTACCAATGTTGGACTTCTTTTGAAAATGCTGGTGCTTAGTCATGAACAATTGTATGCTGCATTCTCCAGAGTTATAAATCGCAAAGGACTGGAGATTGTGATATGTGGTAACGACCTTACTGAGAGAGTCTACAACCAGTGTAGTTTTCAAAGAGGCTTTTTGAAATTTAGAGTGAATTAGATTTACATTTAACATTAGAACGTAAATTTTTATTAACTGTGACATCAATATCATTTATTAAAACTTCTTTTACATATTCATCGAGTACATTCATTTTGATTTATTATATCAATTTATCATCCATGAACCAATTTCATTACAGTATCAATGGTTACAAAATATATAATTTATGATTAAATCATTTTTAGAGAAAAATAACCTTTTTTGATCCCGTACAACACACAGGTAATATACTAGTGAAGGCTTATATCTTGAAAGTCAAGATTTGTGGGATTTAATAGAAATGGTTAAGTCTCAAATCGCAAAAGGCACATCTCTAGCCCAAATGACATGCAACAAGCAATGAAAAGAAAAGATCAAAAGGCTTTTAGCATGATTCATCAGGCTCTTGATGATACAATTTTCCAAAGAGCTTCAAATGCTTTATTCACAAATGAAGCATGGGAAATTTTGAAACAACATATAATAAGTTGGGCAAATTTACGAAAGTTTTCTCCACTCCTTGAGATGAAAATACAATTGATGAAAGAATATGAATCAATTTCAGATTGCTCTTCATGAGTATTGATGGTTTTCAACCAAATGAAGGAGGTGGTGTGGATACACGAGTTTGGATCCGGACACACCTGATGTCGCTATTATAGAGAACCTAGTGTATGTGACACATTCTCCTCCGTTAATTTATACATCTACAGATGGTGTCCATTATGGAGACACCAGTGTGTCTTGATCAAAATTGGTGGAAACCATAAGCGATCTTCAAGTGATCAAAAAAGATTTTTTTGTCACTCTACTGTGGTGATGATTGAAGGAATTGAAAGAAATGGCTCTTGAGAAATTGTGGTCACATTAGAAGAGCACATGCGGAAGTTTTTGAAGAAGAAGCAAGAGCTTGTAGAACAAGTCTTTTCCTTGAAAGACAGTGAAGAATAGAATGAAAGTAGCTACATCGGTAGACGATGTGTAAGACGTCGTGGATGAGATAAAAAGAATTAATATATGTGGCCTACAGTGTCAAAAATTTCCAACAATTACAAGACGAAGAGGGACAAAATTCTCTGAGAGGAGGAAGAAGAAATGATGGTGGAAGATTTCACGTTTCTCAAATTAAATGTTTCAATTATCACAAATTTGGTCGCCATGCATGAGAAGCGTTAAAGTAAGAACGTGGATAAGATGTGGATGTCTAATTATGTTGAGTATAAAGATAGAGAGGAGAAGGAAAACATTACAAGAAGAGAAGAAAACAATAAGATACTGATGAAAGCAACCACATATGTAGACACAAATCTATTTTTTTTTTGACTTTGACGAACTAATTAAATGGTTAAGTTACTTTTTGAAGCAACTAGTTTTCGTATAAGGCGAGTTACAATATACAAATCAATCTCCATATAATATCCACGAAATCACATAGAACATGCTTTAATCATAACATGAAATTGTATCAAAGCCTTTATATCTAGTGCGCATACTTTGAAAATAAATCAAATAAAGAGACTATCTTAATTAATTCCTTCGGAGTTTGAGTTAGAGGGGCAATTAAGCTTCCGTTAAGTTATGTGTCTCATCTAGGAAAAAAATAAATAAATAGTTATAGCTAAAAATTTGGAGATAAATAAACTTGAAGATTAAAATTAAAATAGATTAAAATGAAAGTGTGGGGTCAAAAAGATAAGACGGTAAACTTTGAAATTTTGGGTTTAAAACAACAAAACTTTAAAAGTTCTGAACTAGACAAAACCTTAAGGAAGCAAATGAATAACATGGCATTTCAATTAAAATCCAAAATCATACATTCATCCCCAATTCTAGGAAGAATATACAAAGACCAGTGAGTTCATTAGCACATGGGTTTTGTTTCACGGTTATATATAGATGAAATTGATGGTTTGCATTGTAGAACTCGTGCCGTTACACTTTCGGAGATGGCTCAAAAGTTCAAGTAAACAGAAAGGTGAAAATTATTATACAAATGGAGAATGGGGAGCACCAATTCAAATGTCCATTATGTGACATCTACAAAATCAAATAGCTTGAGTTTGAAAAAACTTTTGGAGAACAGGAATTATATTTCCACCACGAGAATTTATCCTCCCACCACGAGAATTTATCCTCCCACCACGTTTTATTCCAACCGCAAATAAATTATATTTTTAATCACCACATCGCATATTTACCTTATTAACCCACATTTTAAAAAGTAATAAAAAGGCGAATTATATTCCCACTACAAGAACTAATTTCCACACCACATTTTATTCCCACAACAAATAATTTGCTCTTTAATTATATTACACATTTTAATCATATTCTTGTGAACATCTCGTCTCGCCATCTTCATCTCTTTGTCAATCAGCAACAAATCCTTGAACGCTTAAACCCTCACAATGGCTCATGAAACAGGCAATGAAAGGATGAGAAAGTACTTTTTTTCTGCGGTGCCCAACTCACTTTCAGCCCTCGACGATGGTTCTCTTTGTCCTTGAAGCCTGTTGGGTATACATTGTCGACGTCTCTAGTTATGTCACGCCTGACAACCCACAAAAATGGCCTGTTGGTGAGTTCAAGACCAAGAGGCAGCTTGTGGAATTGGATTTGATCGAGCATTCTGAAACTCCCAAATGCAACATAAATGACAGATTTTGGTGGGTGCTGATCAAGCCGTGCCAGGGAATCTGTTTGAAGAAAGGAAATTCAAATTAGATGATTCCATTTCAACATGGTATCACATAAAAACAAAGTACTAATTTCTAGAATTGATGCATCAGCTAGAATGTTTGATAGGGATTCGGTGGTGGTGTAGAGGGGAAAACGTATTTATTAAATATATTAATTAATTTAAAGAAATTAAAGAATTAGGTTATTAATGTAACTTACTTTAGGGAGATTTAAGTGATTAATAAAATGTGGTGGGAAGATAAATTCTTAGGGTGGAAATATAATCTCCCTTCGGAGAAGGGATATGACATCCGTATGAGAAATCATCAAATAACTCTCCATGATGAAGTCGAAAATTTGATTGCAAAGATTCCATTGACAAAGGATATAATGTTTTTTTCGAACATACAAAATGGAGAAGGTAAATGCTTAAAGATATGTATCAAAGATTCGATGACATTTGTGTCATGTTGGAAGAATTCTAGCTTGTAGAAGAATCTTGAGGTTTGACATATATGTTTGAGTCAGGGATTTCTGAATTATCCTTACAGGTTCTTCGCGTGATGTGAACCAACATCTCTGCCGCTAAAAGCAACAGCCTGCCCGGATTCTAGTGGGTGACTAAGATTGAAAGCCTAGTGTTGCTTCTATGTAGGCATCCGCTCTTTCTCGTTATTTTGAACATTTCCCTTTAATTTCACAATGATGTAACATTATTAGAACGTCAAAGCATTTTTGTAGTGAATGACGTTTCCATTTCATTGATAGTTAGATATATATATATATATATCACATTACACTAAATAAGGCTTTTATAAAGCATAAAAAATGCAGGGACTCATTAAAACGATAGATTTTTTTTTGTGTGATATATTTAGCCAAACACTCAATTGGTACACATGATAATAGTTTTTCATATATATCATAACATGAAACAAGCGGGGATTAATTGTTTTATCAACATACTATGGACAAGTCCTAAATAATCGTCCATCTAGCATTGTAAGAGTGACATCATTGGTGGAAACTCCCATTTGAGAAGGGTTCCATTTCTCAGCAAAAACCGGTTTCTCTAGCAAAGGCAAATCGACAATTTCCCTGCTCAACATTTCAAGAACAATTGAAATTGCAGGCATGTCTTTAGGAAATTCTTGTACACACAAGAATGCATCTCATCATCTCTTCCTTGAACTCTAATTTGAATATTGTTTGATCAATGAAAGCCGAAATACTGTCTTCATTCCATAATTTCCATGCTTGATAAATACAATACCATGTAACAAAACCCGTTAAATATTAAAGAAAAACTCCACATTCTAAAGACAAGAATTTGAATTGGCTTACATATCCCAAAAGACTCAAGGACCAATCATGATTGTAGAAGTTAGTGTTCCTTTTCCCACTCAAGATTTCTGACGTTAAAACTCCAAAACTATAGACGTCAGAATTTTCAGAAAATCTTCATTCCATTGTATATTCAGGTGCCATGTATCCACTGTAAAAGCATGATAAATCATATGAATTAAACAAATATAAAAGGCACAGTGATAATTTTTTGTCCATCAACATTGGCGTACTAAGTTCCAACGACCCGGCTAGTGTTGGCTTGATCCTTGTTTCTTCCAAATATTCTTGCTATTCCAAACTCTGAAATCTTTGGATTCCAATCCTTATCTAGTAATACATTACTTGGTTTCAAATCTCTGTGGATTATCTTTAATATAGAATCTCTGTGAAGATAAAGGAGGCCTCGCCCAATGCCTTCAATGATACTAAAATGCTTCTTGCAATTAAGAATATGTTGTGATGGATTTGAAGGATCTACACAAGAAAAAACATATATTATAATAGGAAAATATTATAGTAGCTCCAAACCAGTTGGTAGAAGTAACTTCTCTGCTAACCAAAGAGAATCACGTCCAAACTTTTATTTTGCATGTATTCATAAACAAGAATTTTCTCTTGTTGTCTGTACAACATCCAAGTATTTAAGAAGATTGCGGTGTTGAAGTTTTGAGATCACAATCATCTCGTTCGCAAATTCTTCCGTTCCTTGTCCAGATGTTGCTGAAAGTCTTTTTATTGCAATTTCTTTCCCATTTGACAATTTTCCCTGCAGTACAAATAACGGAAGTTTTAGTATGAGAATTCCATAGAACACACTACTGTATGATGATGGCCACCAAAAATTACCTTGTAAACTGGACCAAAACAACATGTCCCGAGCATATTATCATGGTGGAATTGGTTTGTGGCATTTGCAAGTGTTTTGAGAGAGAAAAGTCGTAAGACTTCAAGATTAACTGTATCGAGATCATCTACCTTTCAGCCAAAGAATTTTTAATTTACTTTTCTAGCTCATGATTTCACAACCAAAATAGTAAATTTTTAACTGATAGGCACATGTACATGACTGGTACATTTGTCGCCAATTAGCCAAAGCAATGTTATATTACCTTTTCGCCTAGCTATAGCCAGTAAACACCTCCAAGAGATGAATATGCCAATGACAATAACAGTTGAAGCCACAACTATTGGAATTATAATTTTAACAAGCTTTATGGGTTTGTTTTCATCTGAAAGAAACAAATGTTATACGATCGATGTTTGTTAACTGATGCCAAGGAAGTTCTTTAGATGGTAAATGGAAAGTTAAATGTACCTAGTTCTAAAGATTTGAGTCAAATATAAAGATCTACACTAGCACCAGAAAATTGCTGAAGATCTATCAAATCTTGGGACTAGAACATGCAACCAAGATAGACGTCATATGCATAGGCTATGCAGGAACAATTTCTCAAGCAAAGATTTCTGCATTCCTCTATTGGCCTAGAGGACCCCCCCTCCAGAAAATCAGGCAACTTCATGAAGGGAAGCTTCAAGAATCCATCTTCTTTACTTCCACTATTGGTAATATTATTTTGCTAACAAGCTAATGGTTTGCTCTGGACACAGCCATCATTCCAATTCCCTTTTTACCATTCCTTTGAAACCATTGGTTCAAACCCTCTGAGACAAGAACACATAGGCGAACTTTGGGCATTACAGCTCCCAAATGGCCCGCAAGTCCCATAAACATCGCACTTGTTTTCTAGAGCCATCAATGTAGTATCCCACTTTTGTGTCCGAGCATTCCACATTGAATGTATCAAGGACCCAGTTGAATTCAAGTCAAATTTCAGAAAGTGTTTCCCCTCAGACATTGACATATAATAATTGAAAACTCCTAGTGAATCATTTACAAAGTTAAAACCCAGCATGTAGACCAAAGAATACGCCTCTTTTACCCCAGTTGGAAGTTTCCCATTCTAGTAGCCGCTTCGCTAGTGTGGACGACTCCTATTCCATATAAAAGTTTGAGGAATGTTTAGGACTTGGTGACCACTAGTGAAACTTCTGACATCAGGATCAGTTGGACTTTTCCAGGAGGAGATTACCACTCACCACAAAAAATCATGGCTTTAGAAATGGATTTTTCGGTTCTTGAAACCATGAAATCCGTTCCAACAAGTTATTAAGAACAGATTATTTAGGATAGAAATCCGTTACTTTTCTAGTGGTGGATGATAGTATCCTAACCAAAATTCCGTTGGCAATCATTTCAAACCAAAAATCCATCGGTAATCAAGAACAGAAATTCCATTCCGAATACTTTACTTTCATCCACAGAAATTCCGTAGCTGAAAGCAGTTACAATTGCATATAGAATTTCGGTAAAAAAACCATTACGTACATAATTTTGGTTTGAAATTCCAGTAAGAGAAGTTTTGTTCATGAGCATTACCAATGGATTTTTAGTAAGTAAAATCAGAAACCATTAGCTATGGACGGAATTGGTGTTCACTCAAGACCGACACTGACCGAACCGGCACCGAACCAATTTTAGTTCAGTTAGTTCAGTTCAAAAACGGTTTAGATTTTCTATCTTTAAATTGTTTTTAATTTTAGACTATCACAAATTTTAAGTAAGTATCTCGTTGGAGCTAGACCCTGAGAAAGAAATAAAAATACTTAAAGGTACAATAGACAATTCAGCAATATAGCCAACTTATCTAACACTTGAAATATCAATCTGAATGCCTTCCTTTAAATAATTAAAGACCACCATCAATATTTTGTGGGTTTTCCATGTAGGACTTGGGTCTTCCTATTTCTCTTCCTCAAAATGTATTTCTATTATTATTGTGTGGCATTTGAGTTTCTATAGATCTGATCTAAGATTTCTGGGTTTGTCTTCTGGTTGGTTTTTTTCGTTCAATTGCTGAGATTCCGTCGGTTTTGTGGTTTCAGTTTGAGTTATCAGTGGTTTGGCATGGTTTGGCTCAACTTGGTCCGATTTAACTGGGTTTACACCCTCCAACCTACCAATCGAACTGATCTGGTTACATCCTCTCACAAACTGATTGTAACGAATTAGAAAACCGACAAAACTGACCAACTCGGTCCGGTTTGGTTCAATTTATCGAGTTAACTTGGTTGACTCGGTTAAAATTCCCACTCCTAATTCTCACATATTATCCGATAATTCAAAAATTGGTTGAAGGTTATTCCAATAAAGAATCAATTTGTGTTCTGTGAATGGAGAGAGCAATCGGTTGAGAATGAGATAAGGGAAGAAAGGTAAAGTAGATAATTTAGGCTTAATAAAGAAACTACATCAGGAATTAAAAAAATAAAAAAGGAAATCTAGTACACCAATGACATCACCAGTGATATCATTAGTAAGCTTACAATGTCACACTAGTAGTGAGAAAATAGAAAACCAGACATACTTCTTATATTATTAATATATATATATATATATTATTAAGTCCATATTTACCAACGAAAGAATTAGTAGAGAATATCGGTTTGAAACATCAAAGCACTTTCGCCAACAGAAAATTGGCTCTAGATAGGAATACAACTTCGTCAACCGAAAACCCATCATTGATTACCAACGGAAAATATTTCGTTTATGAAACTTATGAACATAATCACCGTTGTCAAAAATAATTTCACATTTGGCAATAGAAAATTAGTTGGAAATATGAATACACCTTCACCCACCAGTAACTTGTTGCTAATCTCCAACGGATTCAAACAGAAAATTTTTCGTTGGTAATTTTGATACCAATCAGCCATTCGTAACAAGGATAATGAATTTGTCAATGGGAAATTGGTTGCTTAATAACAACGAAATTTTCTGTCGGCAAAAATCTGTTTCTAACACAACATTACCAGCCGGAATTTAGTTTCTAAGTGATTTACATATCCATGCATAATATTAGGTACAAAATATCGGTTGGTAAAAATGGCTATATATACAAACAGAAAATCCGTTTCCAAACACCAACTGAATATTTCAGTTGGAAATTTTCTGTTTGTGTAGGTCATTTATTTTGTAGTGACATTTTCATCAGTATTTATGTTGTCAATTACTTTTGCAGTGGGTAGGAAAACGTTCGATCAATGTAGGAAACTATCCTATATACTATTCCCGCTCGAATTTTCTTGTAGAACAAGATTTCCACTGTCCAAAAGCTGCGTTCTAGCATTAATGGAAGAGGTTGTAACATTTGATGACCAAAAAATTTCTCCTTTACCATTCGTGAGGACAATATTCCCATCCTCCGAAATTGTAACACTACCGGAAGAATCGGGAACCGGCCTACCCCGTTTGGCAACCCATACCACAATTGATTCAGAAAAGGCATAATAAATGCCTAAATAGCAATGCTTGGTGGCATTATCTAGGGAAAAGAATCCCAACTTGAAAATGTTCCCATTGGATGATATGTAGTTATGATCTTTTATGACAAGATTTCTTGTTATGGTGTCAGTTTCTGCACTGAATCCAAAATGGAAGAGGGATTGTAGAATAAAAAGATTAATAATTGGGCTAATCAACATAATTAACCCAAAGAACTTTGTGTGAGAAAATGCCATTATCAGTAGATAGCTATGAGATAAGTTTGCAAACAAATTAAGGCTACTGATTGTGGCTTTAAAATCTCTATGAATTCACAGTATATATAATAAGGCCATGAGCACATATTTCGCCATCAAGCTAATTATTAATCATAACTCAAAAGTCTATGCTTTGAACTTCAGATGGGGGGTATGAAGACACTAATTAATTAATCACAACCCAAAAGTCTAATGCTTTTTCTATAGAAAGTGGAACCAAAGAAACGAAACCTTAATGTTGACTTGGTAATCCTTATCTTTTGATTGGTAATCCTATAAAAGACATGAAATTGTTCTCATTTTTATGCAAACGAATTACGAAGAAATACAAAGTTCTTAAGTGTTGACTTGAATTTTTCTTCCCTCTAATATATTTGTTGTCCGTATTCTTAGTTTTCTGTATTTCATAATTATCCAAATTATAACGTCTAAAACCTCTGTGGGATTTTTTTCTTGTCGAAAGAAAATCCAACCCGGCTCATCCTTTTAGACCCAAAGATCTTGCCAAATGTAGACTGTATTAATTCATTATGCTTCTCAATATGTAGTGTAGCATTAGTCTTAGTTAAACCACGTCCGCAACTTCGACGAACAGCATTATTTGTCCTTGTAGACCCAAAAAAAGTTTAGCCTCTCACATGTATAAAGAACTTTGGTTTAATATTGCTTTATGTACATAAAATTGTTACAAAAACTATGTTACATGTACACATGACAAGAATATGCTTTTATACATATCACATCACTTAAAAATCAATTATTTTGGTTAGGACAACTCTGCAAAAAAATTTATGTACAAGTAGACTTTTTTACTTTGGTTTGGTGAATAATAAATGGGGAAATTGTTTCACGTATTTGTGACAAATGAACATAATTGGTCACACAGACAAGACTAAATCAAAATTGTCATAGTAATTAATACTATTATTTCAAATAATAATAATAGTAATAATGTGTCATGTTGATTCAAAAATAATAATAATAATAATGTGTCATGGAAAAGTAAGACACAAATAAAAACAAGAGAATAATTAAAATCTATATAGGGATCAAAAGCAGAATACAAGAGTAGATAAATATATATGAAACAGATATGAATTTTCATCTTATAACTATCATATTCAAGATGATATAATAGTGGTCAATTATTATTATCTAATTATAAAAAAATGGAATTTCTTTTTTCATACTAATGATTGAAAGTGAACTTTTTCAACGTTGAGCCAAAATTTTCATTCATTTGAGTAAATTCTTCAAAAATGATTTTCCACGTTTTACTGCCTAGAGTCAAAATCAAATTGCATGCTTGACGGAAAATTTTAATGTGAGGGTCAACGAAAACTCAACCACATGAACCACTGAATTATAGTATACTTTCTTTATTTATTAATTATTTTTTATTAATTTCTTTTGCCCCTCATAATAAGTGTATGACTGATAAGTGTATGATATTTACGTTTATTATATACTCTAATGTGTATTAAAGTTTATGATTTTTAACTTAATTGTGTGTATTTACGTGTTGTTGTGTTAATTTGTAGTTTACAATCCAAAAGGGAGTGAAACGCATGAATTTGGACAAATTTCGCAAGTATTTTGGCAATTTAGGACCAAAGAAAAAGTTGAGGACCAAAATGAAGGCAAGATAAAGTACATACACTGTGTTTGCAAAGGAAAGCTTGCAGCCGCGAGAACGAACTTCAGAGAGTAGAAAACAGGTTTTTAACCATGCGGCTGCAAGGTACAGGGCTTACAGCTATAAAAGAACAAAGCAATGTGGGCAAAAGAAAAAGGAAACATCCCTTATGGCCGCACAGTTATGTGAACTGACAATTTTACCTTTTCCTCATTTAAATAAAATTCTTGTTTTAGGAGGCTTTTCGCACGAATTTTAACTCTTTTAGGGCTTCTAAGCCTATTATAAATAGGGGGAGAAAAGGAGAGTTACGCACAAGACAAAAAAAAAAAAATCATAGAAAAGAGGGAGAAAAACATAATACCTTCAAAGTTTCGGGGGTTCAAGTTTGAGATTCAAGGTGAAGAAATTTGGTGCAAGAGTTCTTTATCTTTTTCAAGATCTAATTACCCGAGTTATGCACTTTATTTTATTTATTTGTGTTTTTCATCCATGATGTGCACATAATTTTCTTAAGTTAGGACGAACGACGTAACCTAGTTAGAACCCTAGTCGCCTTTTTCGATGCTTAATTCATGCAATTTATTTTTATGTTAAATTCTTATGGGTATATTGTTTTGTCTCATCTTTTTGACCAATAGATGAATGAATCTATGGACTTTTATTAAACTTGAGATATGAATATTTAAGTTATAGCTTATGCACTAAGAATCACTAATTTAGACAAAACAAAAAGATTCGCTTGTGGTTAGTGCGGTCACCGTAGGATAAATTCCGGAGAGATTTATATGAATTTCTTGTTGATTAATGCATTTAAGAGATATGATAACGCGTTCGCTTAAAGATAGGTGAAGGGGCCTAATTAAGTATGATTAACTAGTTTCAAGTGGGGTAATTAATTAATTTAGTGAAATTCAATCGGAGACATAGATTAATTGTCGCAAGAGTAGGCGGACCAATTATGGTCAAGTCGTGAGTCCTAACACATATTCATCATATTATTCCCTCTATAATATTTTTGTATGTGTGTGTGTGTGTGTATATATATATATTATATGCTTAATTTTTTAAGATGCTACTTTATTTTCGTTTCTTAATAAAACTCAAGATTTGATCCTTCAAATAATTGGAATTAATAATTTTGATACTCAATCTGATCCTCGTGAAACGATAACTTGGACTCATTGTCTACGTTATTAACTGTCACGACCCGTGCACTTGCGAAAGTTATCATTTTTAGTGAACAAGTTTTTGGCGCTGTTGTCAAGGATCGGCACCAATTAGTTCTAGCTTTACTTTGAAATTTTATTTTTCTATTTGAGTTGTTTTTCTTGTTCTTTTGAGGATGGACGAAAGTCGCCCCTATTGATAAATTGCAGCGACAAAGTCACCCCGATGAGGTCGTTCCTACAGGACCGCTGCAATAGTTCTATAGGAGCGAACAGCCTATAGAAACGACTTTGTCGTCCCTATAAGTCAATCTATGGAGGCGACATGTCGCCCCTATATATCAATTATGGTTTATAAAAAAAAATCTACAGGTATAGATCAATTTTAAAAAAAAAAAAAATAGTGTGCACCAGCCATAAACCTCCAAGCCAAAGTTTGTCATCATTCTCTTGCACATTGCAATCCCACATTTATTGCAATTTACAAACACAAAGCTAACCTAAAAAATATTAATCAATTAATCACCTAACATAAAAGCATGTATATTCTACTCATAATTTCTGCAAAGGAAAATAGAACAATAAAACATTAAAATCAAATCTAGTATCATTTATAGATGTATAAATCACTTATAAGATGTTCAAAAGGCATACTAAGCATATACATGACTCTCTATTTAAGCGTATATACATGACTCTCTATTTAAGTGTAGAACTTAATCAAGCCTAAAAAGCATCAATTCTCTTGTCAAGTAAAGAGTGAAGTTTAATTAATTATTATAATCAATCAACTCAATTCTGCTGCTCAACCAAACTCAATAAGCAACATACTACATGTCATGTTGTATCCATTCATAGCATTGCAAATGCATTACTAAGCAGTGCACACTTGAACAAAGCAAGTGAAATAATAATAGATTTCAACAAAAGAAAACAAAATACTTGAGTAATTTTAATGTTAACAAATCAAAAAAGATGAATGATCCCAATATATATTAATAAGAAAGAGAAATTCAAGTTTCAACCACTTTATAAATTCCAAACCAATCATATTTGTTAAAAAGAAAAAAAATTCAGATTCAATTTTGCATCTGGTCCCTTGATTTTTCAATTGATTTTGTTAGTTTGTACTTCTATTTGCAGTGCATAGGTAAAGTTACAGATGTATGGAACCTCGGGATGTATATACATAAAATAATAGACACATCTACAACAGGAAAAAAAACGAAACCGAAGAGCTTAAATGAAGAGATTTACATTTGATTAAGAGGACCGAGCATGCGTAGACAAGAAAGTAAACATTATAGTTCCTTTAAAACAAATTCCAATAAAAAAGGATTTAGAGATATGAAATACTGATCTCAGAACAGTCTTCAGCATATCTTCTACAGATTTTGCAATTATTACGGAACTTTTATTTTCAGATTATGACAATGTACTGAAAAAAGCCTAACCATGGAACAAATCCTCCTTACAATTTCCAAAAACATAATTACATGCTCTTTTTATGCATTAAATAGAGCCATCATTGGTTAAAAAAAGGAGAAGATCATTCAGAGATAAATGTAAGCTGATGGCTAAAAGTTGGCTACCACAATTTCAATACAATCAATAACATCACTATAAGGATAAA